>CM020180.1:2403921-2470735 GCA_009805545.1 Oryza longistaminata
CGAGCCGAGCCCGAGCCTCTCACAAAGCTCGCGAGCTTTGTCGAGCTGAGCTTGAGCTTCCAACGAGTCTAGTAATATATGATTTTTGTTGTTATTTAATAAATTAGGAGATCAAATATGTTATTTGTTTGCACTATATTGGCATCATATATTTACTTTATTCTTTTTTCTTTTCTATTAATATGATGGACTATTAATTAATTAATTTTTTAAAGATTCTCCTTGAAATACACATTGTTTTACTTAAAAATCATGCTCGGTAGTCGAGCTCGAGCTTTATCAGCCTATCTAAAAGCTCGAACATTTTATAGGCTCGGTTCGAGCTCGACTCGAGCTTGTATCGAGCTCAAGCTCGCCTCGTTGATAGCCCTAAATGACACCTGATTTTTCTTCCATAATTACCCTTCTACTACACCATTGCAACGAATTTCCACCCTTAAATCTCATCTCTTCAACGGTTTATATTCATTTAGAGGTATACTAAAAAAATTCCCTTTTTTTGTCCCATTCCAATATTAATGGGCGTTAAATTTTGGATAAGATAATCTTAGAGACAGGGGCGGATCCAACGTGGGTGCACGGGGGACTCGAGTCCCCCTACACCCACAAGACCCATGGATACCCCCGGAGCACCCCCTTTAATTTTTTCACTATGAATGATAAACTAAAGGTCCCTAAATGGCTGGTGATTGAAGAAACTGTGTAATTGAGCCCTCAATTTTTTCTTCCTTGATCCGCCCCTGCTTGGAGATGCCTTGATTTTTGGATTAAACCCGTAGAAACTGTTAAGGGTCGATCTGCTAGAGATGCTATGATAAACCAACGAGGAATAATGTACATAATATTGACAATAGAATCAAGGAAAAATTTAGGAAACAGATTATCAGCATCGATCGTGTGACGATCGAGCAGCACAGGAATAAAGGAATAAGCGGTGGAAAGGAAGTATAGCTTTAGCTCCGTCGTCAAAATGACGAGCCATTACTCATCATCATCTAGTAGTCGAACTGCTGGTAGGTGGAGAAGGTCTGGCCGAACTGCCACCACGCCGGCGCCACGTCCTGGAACTGCAGGTACTGGCCGCCGGTGGTGGTGACGGCGAAGCTGAGCGCCTGGCCGGCGAGCCCGGCGAGCGACTGCCAGTTGGCGCCCCAGTTCCGCGACATCTGGATCCACCCAGTGTTGGTCCCCTTGATCCACGCGCTGGCCACCGATCCGCTGCCGGCGACGTTGGTGATGAGCACGAGCTCGAAGTAGTTGAGGCCGGCGACGGTGAACCGCACCCCGCCCTGGCGCCAGCACCTCACCCGCTGGTACAGCACCGGCACGATCCCGGCCTGGTACACGCCGATCTGCTCCCACGCCGGCTGCGACATGTCGAAGTGCGGCCGCGGCGGGTTGCACCACCCGCCGCCGTCGCTCGGGAGCGCCCAGTTGGGCGGGCACAGGTTGGTCGCCGTCACGGTGATCGCCGGCGAGCCCCTGTAGCAGGACGCCGTCCCCACGCACCGCATCTGGTAGCACGTCCCGCACCCGTAGCCGTCCTTGAACAGCGTCGTGCTCAGCGCCGCCGTGTCCGTCCCGTACCCGCTCGCGTACAGGTTGCCGTACCCGCACGCCCCACCTGCCACAACCCAATTTGGTACAGATTATTACACTAATGTACTTATTACATGATTATTTATATAAATTATTGTTTTTAGAACACGCATGGACTCATCCCTATGAAAATTTAACAAATATTACATTCATTCTGTATTACAAATCGTTTTGATTTTGGTCAAAGTTAAACTATTGTAAATTTATAACATCTGCAACATCAAATTAGTTACATTGAATTTATAATTGAATATATTTTTATGATAGATTTATCTATTGTTGAATATGTTATTTTTTTTATAAACTTGGTTAAATTTGAAGCAATTTAATTTGATCAAAGTCAAAAGGATTTATAATCTATAACGAAGAGAGTAGCTTAAAGCAAGATTTTTTTTTTTACAAAAAAATGTATTTTTAAGGCGTGGGGCAAATAATCCGACGAGTGTACGTACCCATCGTCTCCGACGCCGTCTCGTCGCCGTAGAACGTGGCGTGGGCGGGAGTCCACTGCATCGCCCTGAACCTGGCGTCCACGGTGGTGGCAGCGCCGGCGAGAGAGATGATCACTGCCGCCAGGATGGCCGTCGTCGATGAAGCCGCCGCCATTGCACCGATCTTGTCCTGCTCGTGGTCTCCTGCACCACCACACAATGCTGAACTGCCGAGCTCTGATGAAGAAAAAGCCACTGGAATTTATAGTGAGCATTCGATTGACCAATCAATCAATCAATCAATCAGAGTGATGATTAGTTGGAGAATGTTAGAATAACACGGCGCACAACTTCGCCGGACGACGTGCCTGCACACACTGCGAATCGTGAAGATTGTTTAGTACGAGGGCTTACATACGTGCGGGCAAGGAACCGAGCTGTACTCTGTTTTTCTGTCCATTTTGCCGGTACGGCAGATTGGGTGTCTTTGTCTTGTGATCCCAATTTGTTACTAGTAGTGTCCTTGTTCAATTCAGATTGTGGAGAATGTGGTATAATTCAGCATTACAATACAATGAACATGCCAGCTGATAAGGTCCCCCCAAACTTATTTTATTGATTTTGGAAAAAAGTAAACAGATTTGGGTTTGTTAAAATATTCAGTGCTGATTAATGGTCCACTGGTGTTAATCTCTACTACCTCATTGCAGAAATATAAAATGTTTCAGTAATATAAACATATTTTTTAAAAAATATAACTGAAGTTCAACATGTTCATCACCCGTTCACCGGACCGATATCTATAGATGGATGGTCCAGATCATCTGAACTCAGAAAAGGTTTGGGTTTATTTTGTTTTCTTCATGAGACTTTTGTTTGTTTAGAGAAGGGTATTTTTACCTGCCTATACATCCAACCGGATATATGCAGCCTTTTTAAATTAGGAACTTAGCCTATCGAATAGGGAATTTAGCCCTCAAATAACTCAATTTGAAATTCAATTCTATGGAGATTTGAACTCAGGACTTTGTGGTGCTACTCAGGTCACTGCAACCACTAACCCCTCTCATGAGACTTCTGTGAGGCCACAACATTGAGGTGACTATGACAGGTTGCATTACATCCCAATACTTCAGCATTTGCTGCAAACTACAGGTCAAGATGGACGCCTTCTTTATTTTTTGCAACATATCAGACTTGAAAAGGTAAGGTAGAGAGTAATAAAGTCCATCGATTTTCTTTTGGAGGAATATAAAACCATCCAATGCCCCCCATTTTATTCACACAAGAATGTTTCAGGAACAGAGAGGTAAGAACCCCCACCATTCCCACATAAAAATCACAAGTTCAATAACATTCTGAAACATCTAAATCACCTAAAGAAACTAGAGACACTTCACAATCTCACAAGTCACAAACACTATGTATCTACTTGATCACCATCCTTCACTTTGCTACAGAAAATCTTGAGCATGCATGATCTGTATGTTGAACTCTTGGATAGCCACCATCAGGCTACCTGTAGTATGCTGGCTGTGCCTGTGGCGCATACCCAACATAAGGCGGAACCGGTTGATCGATGCGAGACATGTGCTGCATTGGAGGCACTGTCATAGGTCCAAACTTGCCGTCCCTCTTGTCCATCTCGACCTTGTGCTGTGTCTGAATTTACATTTTGCAGTTTCATCATAAGATATCAGGAATTTAAAGCAGTGAGATTATTCAGGAGGAAAGTAAAAAAAAAAATGTGCCATTACCTGCATACAGGAGCAAACCCTGCACATTAATTGCAACAGATAACCTCAGAAATACTGGTAATTGGAAAGAAAGAAATCAGATTTCAGAAGGATGAATACTTGAGTTGAGAGCCTTACGTCCAGTAGACCATGTTAGATATGCAGGAAATCAACTGCGAGGCCTCCGAAAGTTCTTCGCTGCCAACGATGCACGCGACCAGAGAACAGATGCAGGCGAATTGCTGGAGACAAAACATGAAGCCCTACAGTAACAAGACAGCTGTGTTTAATCGCAGTCTGAAACAAATCGGGTCGAGAAGAGTCGGATGAACAAGAGGGAAGTGATAGTACAATGATGCAGTTGTCGCACTGGGTTGTCTGAATGTTGAACTCATCTTGCAGCAGGAACCTGGTTGAAGCCACCGAGTTACCAAAGCAGCAGAACACCTGAAACAGATACAGTGTCATCATCTGAATCAGTTCAGCTTGAATACATTACATGTCAAGATCATGTAGATCATCGAAGCCTACTTATTAACCAAGGAAACCTAAAAGCAGATGGCTACCTCGGTTGCAAGGCACACTTCGGGGCAGTTGCTCTCGCCGCACCTCCCGCTGCATGGCATGTACCCAGCACAGCACACATATCTGAAACACACGCGCGCGTGAAAGGGACTTAAGACCAGAGAACTGCACTGCTAGTTAACTACTACTATGCACGATGAACAAGCATATATTTTTCTTTGAGAAGGGTAATTTTTACCCGGCCTCTATATCCAATCAGTTATATACAGCCTTTTAAATTGAAAACTTAGCTCCTCAAACAAACCCAATCTAAAATTCGCTAATATAGAGATTTAAACTCAGAACCTTGGGGTGCTACTCAGCTTACTGTAACCACTAAGATGCATGCCCTTTCGCATGAACAAACGTATGATGGAAAAAGAGCAAATAACCTCGACATGTCATTGTAGAGCGCGCGTTTGCGCAGCATGTAAGACACACATGGTCCGCTGGATAAGGAGAAATGGATCAGATAAGAAACATGTCAGACTTAGCAATATTCCTAAGCTGAAGATCGATGCAGCCATGAAGAGATTCAGAAACCTAGATGAACAAACTCACCACCACAGAGACAAGCAGCAGCCTGCAGGGAAAAAAAAGATAGAGAAAATTAGATCGACTCCCAAAAATCATCAGAAAACTAGCACTATCATTTTGCACAGGGATGACGAATGCTCACATGTGAAGTCGGCCGTGATGGCGTTGGTGAGGTCGGTGTGCCACGGCCGGCGCTCGCGCTCGCCATGGCCAGCCTGCTGGTGTACATGGAAGAGGAGCCCGCGCCGCCGGAGCCGGAGCTCGTGACGACGACGACGGCGACCCTGGCGGCGGTGTACGGAAGGGCACCGGTGGCGCTGCTCGCCGCCGGCTCGGCACTGGATCCACGGCCCTCTCACCTGAGGTACCTGCAGTACGTGAGAAGGCTGAGGGGGATGACGACGAGGCCTGAACCACCACCATCGCCCCTCCTCGTCTTGGACTGCCTCATCCTCAGACCTGTTCCAGATTTTGATGGCAATGGGGGATGCAGACCGGTTGTCCGAGTTCATGGTCGCCGCGGCGACGACGACGGCGATCCAGTTGATGATGCTTCACCCAAGATCCTGTTCAGCACACCGAGGATCAAGCAGCACTTCAGGCAGTACAACCAGGTGATGATTTTTTTACGGTGCTCCAATGGATAGCATTAGGTTTTACTCCTACCTCAGTACCATTAGATTAGAGGTAAAAGAACATTGAAAGACAATTGCTTCAAGTTTCATAACTCAGTATGAATTTGTTCAAGTCAAACTTTTTCAAGTTTATTTAAGTTTGTAGAAAAATATACTAACATCTATAACGCCAATTTAGTTTTATCAAATCCTTTTGTAAATATATTTTTATAGAATATTTATTTTGTGTTAAAAATATTATGATGTTTATTTATAAATTTAATTAAACTAAAAAAAATTGACTTAGGACAAATTTAAAGTGACCTATAATATGAAAAGAAGAGTCTAATATAGTAGTAATAAATAATTAATGCAATAACCTCATTTGCTATATTTTTAAATTCGAATTACGGTGTACAAAGGTATAGTTATAATTTCAAAATTCGAACTTGGCATATATAGACATACGAAGAATTTAAAATTGAGTAAATTTCACAACGAACTACTCTTTTTCCAATGTTTCACATTAGACCAAGGATATCTCAAGATTTTCACTTATATATAACACCGTATTTCTTTGCCAAGAGTTGCAATTTGGGCCAGGGTCAACGATCTGATCGATATGGGTTTATTCCGACGAGCAGTACGTCATCTTGTTTTCCAACTGCTGCTGCTGCTGTCTCTAGTCAGGCATTCCGCGCAAGGGCAGACAATGGCAGGAAATGGGTGGGGGTGAGCGAGGCAGGCACGCTGTTGCATATCATGTTCATATGGCACGGGCGCGCGCTGCCGAATCGGGAGGATATGACGACTACGAGGAGGGAGAGCGTCCGTCCGTGGTCCGTCGCGCCTATCCTGTAGTGTACAGGGCGGCGTGATCAGCCGGCCGGTTCGCGTGTGTTCTTCAAGGACAAGCCGCGGTGGACACGCGGTTGGACCCAGTTTCGTGCCACGATGTACGCCATCTCGCAGCCATCGGGGCAGCTATATTTCCTAGGCCTATTTTGGGGAGAATCTAGTAGAGAAGTTAAAGTTGTTAGAAACTCCTCTGAACAGTCTAGATTTTTATTTAGATTCTGCGAAGCTGTAGTTGTAGAATATAGAAAATGAACTAGAAGCTAGAAACTGATTCTTACCGGCTAGCTTCTTAGAATCTTAACCTCCCGGCTAATCTCACTGACACGTGAGACACTGGTCCGAACTAAATGTTTTTCCCAAAAATCTATACATATTAAAATTTCTCTCACTAAACTCTTACTAATTAATACTACATATATATCTTGGTTGTCTATAACTTTCATCTATTTAAATTAAACGGTTGAGATCATTACTTGTAATAGTTCTGCAAAAAGAAAGTTAGTACGTGTAGCAGCGCTCAAAATTTTTTTAAATACAAAATCCGACCTAAAGTTAAAATATTATCTGCATGATGGTCCAAGATAAAACCTTGGTAAAGATAGTTAACTAGACCGGCTAATGCTAATCTTTCATTTTATGATCAAATCCCATAGCAAATTTAATATTAGGACGCGAACATTCAAAATATAAAGAATTCAAATGCTTTCTGAAAAATATCATATATTTTTTTGAAGAAAACACATTACAAATGTAGGTACTCACATACGTGCGCATACTCATCTCTATAGACACATAACTATCCTTATAAGCACATTCAAAAGATTGAGCGGTACATATATCTTGAGATTAACAAAGCTACTACAGATGTTTCATTGTCAACGGGTATGTTACCTAAGCAATACATAATTCTATTTGCAAGTCCTGAATTTGAGATTTTTAAAGTGCTAGCATAATGCCCATGCATTGCAATGGATTATCTATCTATTATATACTAAAAGTCCATTAAACTTCCTACAAACGCTCTCAAGCCGCCATGTGGCGCTCCTACAAGCGCTCCTAGATCGCCATGTGGCATTCTACAATCACACCATCAATTTTCATTTAAATTGGTGGACCCGTTATTTTACACCGTTAGATTAAATCTATTTAAAAAGTTTATGCTTTCTATATATGAGATAATCCATCCACCGGAAATATTTATGTATGTACATGGAAATACCCAAATAGTTACGTACGTTACTTTAGATGAAAAAAAAAACGTTTAGGTACTGTTTATTTGAAAAAAAAACAACGTACGTAGTACGTACGATAAAAAATATAAAGACAAAAAGAACTGTTCACCGGGGAAAAAAACAAAGGATACGTACCATATAAGTCTAAAAGAAGTTATTCCTATTGTCTAGAGCGATGAAAAATTTCATAAGAAAGGTATTAGATTATAATATTTTTCTTGTGTGAGGTTTGGCCTGTGGAGGCTAGGAAAAAGTCAAAGTCTTCTTACTTTGTGCGAGCCCCACATGATAGTGGGGTGGTGGTCACCACCACCACTATCTTTTATAGCAGTATAGATAAATTCATTTTGACGCATTTTAATTTCATTCCATACTTTCACTTTGACTGAACTTTGCATTAAAACTGCAACTGTAATTTCTTGCATGATGCATGCTTATATTTAGAAATTGTAATCATGGCCATAGGTGATTTCTTTTTATGCTGTGAGTAATTAATTTCAAAATTTAAAATATATTTTTAACTCATAAAGCAAATGAAAATTCAATGGCTAGGATTTGTTGTTTGCTCTTACCACCCAATGGGTAACAAGGAGCACCTTAAAACAGCTCAACTCAGTTCTCCTATTTAGCCTAACTAGCTGGGTGGCCCGCGCAATTGCGCGGCTAGCACCTAAACAAAATCATATATTTTTCAGTATGATTTTATTTAAAATTTATTAAATAGCTATCTCGTTGTCTTAAGACTTTGAAAGACCAAACCTTAGCATCCCCATATTTCTAATTATGTAGTTTTTAAAAGTCACACCAGCTGCTACCCCTTACTTCTGTCACATTGTTCTTTATTTGCTCGCTCGATCTACCACTATTTATATTCATTCTCTTTGAAACCTTAAAACATTGGACCTTATAGTTTTTAGAGTTTATTGTTTCGTTGGGTTTCATTTTTATAATTTCTAGAAGTCCCGTCAAACGCTGTCATTATACTCCTGTACAACCCGTTCACTGTCTTTTCTCTTTATTGTCATTGGGATTTTAAAAATTGAACATAATTATCGTTCGGGTCTATTTTTTTATTTTCTATAAGTCCCGCCAAACCGTCAGTGGCTTTGCCATTGTACTCCTTTATGGCTCATCCGCTGCCTCCATTATTTATTGTTATTGAGATTTTAAAATCGAACATGATTATTATTGTGTTTTTTTTAACTTTTTAGAAGTTCCGAATCTTTAAAAATTGGACCTTGTAGTTTTTAGAGTTTATTGTCTTATTGGGTTTCATTTTTTTTACTATTTAGAAGTCTCGTCAAACGATGCCACTATACTCCTCTACGGTCCATCCGCCGCCTACACTTTATTGTCATTGGGATTCTAAAAATCAAACATAACTATTGTTGGAATTCATTTTTTATTTTCTAGAAGTCCCGCAAACCGTCGGCGGCTCTGCAACTATACTCCTATACACCCCGCCCGCTGCTTCTCATTTTTATTATCTTTGAGATTTTAAAATTAAAATATGTTTATCAACGAGGTTTATTTGTTTACTTTTTAGAAGTCCCGACAACCGCCTTCCACATTTGCTTCACGGCCCGCCTGCCGTCCCTCTACTCCTTTATAAGCCTGTTACTCAATTTATCTGGTCATGTGTTTTAGATGGTCTTTTCTCTCAATAGTCGTTAATTTTTTATCACAAATTTGAGTTATTTATAAATTATATTCCTAATTGAAATCTTATTTTTCTTTTTATAATTTCAGAATTTTTTTCCCAAATTTTAATTAATACCGTATTGTGTTCTTTTAATATTTTTATTTTTTATTTTCAATTTTAGTTGTTTCAAAATTTTATTCCTACTTGAACTCTCTTTTATTTTTTTCTAATTTTGAATATTATTTTATTTTTTATTCTGAATTTTAATTAATCTCGTATTGGATTCTTATATGAATTCTTCTTTCAATATTGCTTATTTTCAATTCCGAATTTTAGCTAATTTTAAATTGTATTCCTACTTGAACTCTTCTTTTTTTTTCTAATTTCGGACTTTATTTTTATTTTTATTCCGAATATTAATTAATCTCGTATTGGGTTCTTATATAGACTCTTCTCCTCTCAATATTCCTTATTTTTAATTCCGAATTTCAGTTATTTTTAAATTGTATTCCTACTTGGACTCTCCTTTTCTTTTCTAATTTTGGATTTTATTTTATTTTTATTCTGAATTTTGATTAATCTCGAATTGGGTTCTTACATGGACTCTTCTTTCAATATTGCTTATTTTAATTCCGAATTTCAGCTATTTTAAAATTGTATTTCTACTTGGACTCTTCTTTTCTTTTTCTCCGATTAATGTGAGAATTTTTAGCCTCTACCGCGAACGTGGTGTCTCCTTTCAAAGCTGTTTTAATAATATAATAGATAGATAGATAGATAGATAGATATATAGTTTCACGGTCACTATTTTTTTGACATGCTCTGACCATCATGGATGTTCATGTTCTTTCGCAGGCGAAAAGCGCGGTGGTAAAAGCTAACATTGAGTGTCAAATGCGAGGAGATGTCGTCGTCGAGTGCGGCCATGTTGGCGAGAACACAGTTGAGGAGGAGGAGGAGGCCATGTTCAGGTTCATGTTTAACACCTGCTTCGTGGAGTCCAACATGATGGTGCTCACCCTGGATGACATTGATCTGCCATGGAACTGCAGAAGGGAGAGATTCCAAGAGGACTTCAAGATCGAGGTATATATATATGTACATGCATGCTCAGTAGAGTACTACTTTAAGGCTGCATTTTCAGACAAAATTTGAAATGACAAGTGTATGTCCTTGATGGTGAGCTACTAGGTGTTCTTCTCAGAGGTGGATGTATCGGACAATGATAGTCATACAGCAGAAATGTTGGGCGATAGCCATGAGGGGAATGCAGAGTTGTTCTATGATTTTGACGACATCTCGATAGACTCGGGTTCGAGCTCAAAGTATCATGAACAGCATGATGAGGATGGGGAAAACAAATCGTCAGAGACAGGTTTTTGCAGTTCAGATGAGAAGGGAAGCAATGGCAGTGGCAATGAGGTCAGATTTTTGCCTGAAGCTGACGTCACCAAAGACAGCTTCGAGGAAGAAACAGGCAATCGACAAGAGGAAAGAAGCAATGCTGTCCAACCAACACTTGTCACGAGTAAAGACCCAAATCCATACACAGTGTCAGACTTGCAAGAAAGCACTTCTCAAGAAGCCTGACTACAAGAAGGGGCTGACAGTAGTGTCAGAACTGAAGTCAATCACAACAGCATGGCAGGTATTGGAGCCCTGAAACCCCAGCCTAAGAGGAGAACATGGCAAAATCTCAGCAAACAGTCTGCCATTCCGATCGTTAATAAGAAGAAAGCCAAGAAACCAGACATTGGATCATCAGATGTTAAGAAGCCTTCAAAGGGAAAGATGCTCCTCAAGCAAACCTTGCAGAAGGGAATCCTCATCGCAACTTCTAGTTGTAAGAGTAGTACGGTTCAGGCTAACACAGGTCCAGTTCCTCGCAAGAAACATGGCAATGCAATCAGATCGAATCACGGAACAGGTCAAGCAACAAAAACTCCAACTCATTCTAAAACGAAATTGGAGAATAGCTCACATCAAGAAACAGGAGATACAGCGACCCAAAAAGATGATGCGATTGAAAACACAATAGAGACAGAACCAGCAACTTCGATCATTCAAACGCATCCACCAATCCTTCCAAGACAAGGGTTAAATCAAGATAGCAGCAAAGATAGCCTTGGACCCATAGAATCAGCCATGAAATCACCTACTCCTAGATCTGGCGACTCAGTATCAGGAGGGGCATCAAAACAGGAGGCGACAACGGCGTCAACCGAAGCACATTCTGCAAAAGTGGTTCTGAAGAAATCCCTGTCATCACCAGCTATCTCACGATCACTGACAACTACATCATCAACGTCACCATCATCGTCACCAAAGAGGAGGAGCAATGTGACTTCTCATCCTAGCTCAGTGCTGCTTAAGGCTGCATCTTCTTCCTCACCTCGAGCACGAGCATCTCCTCTGCCACCAGTTCTGCTTAAGGTTGCGTCTTCTTCCTCGCCTCGTGCACGAGCATCTCCTTCGCCACCAAGATCACCTTTGGCCAGCTCCAAGGTCAGCAGAGCAACATCAGCTACCCGGCTAGCGACGCAGCCGGTCACATCAACGCATTCAAGGATGCCTCGCCGTGCATCATTCGGCGAGTCAACCTCCACGAATGGGCATTCTCTGTCGCCGAGAACATCGACGACTACAAAGAACCATCCCATTGGCATGAAAGACAGCAGCAGAAGCTTGTCACCTCTATCACCAAGATCGGCAAGGCCACGGCCATCACCACTAGAGGCACATACTACAGCTACCATAGCACCAGCAAGGCTAACAAGATTTAGCTTATGATTTCCTGGACATACGAGTGCATTTGTAGTCCTATTGAATATTCATATGATTTCTAAGGTGTTTCAGTGTAAGGTTACCTCTGTCCATGGCAATGCACGGCGATTTCTTGAACATGCAACTATTTTGGCTATGCTTCCTTTGTTCAATTTATAGTGTCAGTTTGACTTATTTCTGATGCTAGAATTATAAACAGTACGAGGATATTATAGGTGGACATTGGCCTTGTGTTGTGTCCAGATTCACTAAAGTCAGATCCTGACATTGATACGATGCACAAGGAAACAGGTAATGCGAAGGTGAAAGTACCGACAATGCACTGCATATACTTGCTATAACATGAAAGATTCTACCGGCAACAAAATATTTCGCCGGATCACCACCCAGACAAGAACAAATGGCGAGGAACTTATTCTTCAGATCACCACCCAGACAACTTATTCTTTCACCACCCAGAATGTCTGTGCAACTTATTCTTCAGAGAAAAGCCAAACCGCGAGAAACACACCAGTAACTTGAAAATTCTAGACCGAGAAAACCGTTCATTTTGGAGAGGTGGCCATGAGTTTATCTCTCCTGTTTTCTGTATTTCTAATTCGTTTTGGCTATTGTTATGGATGTAACAGACTCCAACAAGCAGGGTGAATAAAAGGAGAAGAATGAAAATGTTGTAGATGTAAAGCGGTGCCAAACTCTGCTTCCTCTGTTCTCTGATCTTTCTTCAGTTTACTGTAGCCATCCGAAAAACTACAGTTAGCTGTGATTCAGGAGCAATAGCCGAGGAAATCTATCTCTTAAATCGTCGCGTGGCACCCTTTAAACACTCCTGAGTCACCACGTGACACTCTCATAAAATAGAGAAATCTGACCATCAATTTTTATTTAAATCAGTAGACCCATCTGCGTCTTCGTAAAGCGTTCTTACGCATGTACCTACACTCCCCCGTTCCTTTTTTTCTTTGTTCTCATGATAAATAAGGTTATTTTTTATCCCTAAAAAGCCCATAGATAGACATCAGCCTACTAATATAGCCAGCTCTACCTCTATCCTCTCGTTATAGTACACTAAACATCATACAAACATTTCTAAATAGCTACGTGGCACCGTTAAATTATTGAAAATCCAGAAAAGAATAAAACATTCGACCATCGATTTCTACTTAAATCGATTCTAGATCGTTAAATCTATCTTTGTCTCAAAAAAAATCATCCCGAACCTCACTCTGCACCCCTGTGCGGCGTTATGACATAGAATGATCAGATGTACAAAGGTAAAGGTCGCACCAACTTATGATAAATTATTAGATACCATAATAATATTGTTGATTATGAAAAAATGTAAATATGATAATGTTACAACTACAGTGCAAATATATAATACGAACACATATATACATTGTTCATTATTATTGTAAATTTAATAGAGATGGTTGTAATTCATATTAACTCCAAATTGAGTTGTTCAACTTGTAAAATTTAAAATGTTCTACGAACACATATATACATTGATCTACATGTTTGTTTAGTTTTTTTATTGTTTATTTGGTTTTTATTTGGGTTTTTCCTCGTTTTGCGTGCCAACGTGTAGATTCCGTCATTTCGGAAGATCGCGACCGCTAGGAAAAGAGTTCGGAAGATTAATTAAAGAAGCAAAGCAAGTCACATATTCCCCTTGAGGATGTTGAGCCTAATTTATAAAATGGTTTACTGTTTGCAAATAAATTGCACGTTTTCCTAATTACATTGGAATTGGATTACCTATCTGTTAACAGAGAAATTTGTTTTTTCGCGTCAACACTATCTGCTTGCGTTTGCCACATTTACTTTATATCCATTCTTTGTTATACTTGAGTGGTAACTTGACTAGCTCGTATCTCTTATGTGAATAACCTAGAATTATATATGCTTAGCCATTCTTAATCAGCACTAGCTCACATCATGGGATAATCACACTATGTACATTTAGTATATTGATGAGTTGCGAGCTCAAGACATTTGGCCATATTTATTGGTCGTAATTATCCAACCAAAATATGGCTTAATGGTGGGCTGTGGGTGACATTCCCAAGCAAGAGTAGGCGTGATGGAGTTTGGATGGACCGGGTGGCGGTCTATGCAGCTTCCGAATTCACCAGGGCACAAGAGGGGGTTGCCCACCATGGTTTTAAAGGTGGGGGTGAAACCTGCAATGTGGTGCGCTTGGTTAGGAGAAATTATGCAAAGGGTCTTGTCACGATTTTCCTCTTTGCAGTACCATGATAGTACTTCGGGGCATGGTAACATGTGTGGAATCTAGTCTTGTGGGTATAGTTGTACACCTCTGGCCAGAGTACAACTATTCAAATAGTTGTGCCCATAATTATGGGCGATCGACCAACTTCACCGTGATTAGTCCCACATTATTAATTAACTTGACTTAATGAACTAGTGTAATGTGTAACGTTGCCCAGTAGACATTAATCTTGCCTTAGTTGATCAACTGTTTTACTATTTTCAATTATAAATGTTTACAACTTCCCATTGCCTCTGTTAGCACGTCTACATCGTTGGTGTGGCTTGCTGAGTACGGTGGTTGTACTTAGCCTTGCTATTATTCCACCTCTTTAGAAGTGTAGTGCTTCTGAACAAAAGACGAAGTTAGAAGACCAAAGCTTATAAGTTTTGCCTGTGGACTAAAGCTGAAGTCCCGCTAGGATCGCCCTTTTCTGTTGATGCTTTCTTTTCCGTGTGAGAACTAAATGTCTCTTCTATAAGTAGGTACGTGTGAGAAGTGCTACCGACGCTTCGTGAAGGATTTCTCGATTATCGCTAAACCAATGATGATGCTCACACAAGGATGTGAAGTTTCAATGGACGGACCAATGTGAGAGCATTTCCATCAATTGAAGCAGAGGCTGGTAACTGCTCCGGTGCTTACTTTGCCCCAACCTGGTAAGCGTTTCACTGTCTATTTCGATGCTTCATGAGTAGGCCTTGGTTGTGTTCTTATGCAAGAGGGCAATGTTATAGCTTATGCGTCTAGGCAGTTAGAGAAGCATGAGCAGAATAACCCCACTCATGATCTTGAGCTTGCAACAGTGGTCTTTGCTCTCAAAATTTGGAGGTGGTTGGAGCTGATTACAGACTATGATCTCAACATCCAATATACACCGGGTAAGGTGAATGTGGTTGTAGATACTCTAAGCCTTAAGGTCGTTCCTCCAACTGTCAGTTGTTTGATAACTGATTTTGAACGGATAGATATCTCCTATTGTTATGTCGAAGTGGCGAGTATCGAGTCACGAGTCTTCCTTGAGTCCGCCACACCCCAGTGAGTGCTAGAGGCCCAACAACACGATCGGTTGCTACAACAAGTTAAGAAACGTGTAAAGGAAGGAAAGACTAGAGATTTCACTTTGGATTCCTTGGGAGCTGTGCGGTTCCTTGGGCGTTTATGTGTTCCACAGAAAGCTGAAGTCAAGATAGAGATTTTGCGAGAAGCACGCCGAACACCTTATACTGTGCATCCTAGCGAGAACAATATGTATCATGATATGAAGAAGATCTATTGGTGGAAGAGGATGAAAGTGGATGTGGCAAAGTACGTGGCATCATGTGGAGTATGTCAGCGAGTAAAGGCTGAACATAAGAGTCATGCTGGAAAGTTACAATCGTTGGAAGTTCCTGTATGGTCTTGGGATGATATTGCTATGGATTTCGTGGTTGGGCTACCCCGAACTCCGCAAGGAAAGGACGCCACCTGGGTGGTTGTAGATCGTCTGAGTAAGGTGGCACATTTCATTCCTATCCGCAACACTTATTCTGCGAGTGACTTGCACCGATCTATACACGCGAGGTAGTGAGGTTACATGGTGTGCCTCGCTCGATTATTTCTGATAGTGATGCTAAATTTTCTTCTATGTTCTGGGAATCTGTGCAAGAGGCATTTGATACTCAATTGAAATTCAATACGGCTTTTTACCCTCAGACTGATGGTCAATCTGAGCAGACTATTCAAACTCTAGAGGATCATGTATCCTTTCACAGAAAGGCAGTTGGGATGATCATTTGCCGCTTGTAGAATTTGCTTACAACAATAGTTACCATGCTAGCATTCGAATGGCGCCATATGAGGCACTTTATGGAAGAAAGTGTCGATCCCCATTGTATTGGGATTCCATAGGGGAGAGAGCTATTTTAGGACCCGATTGGGTTCAACAGACCACATAATGGATAGCAGAAATACGACAACACATGCTTGCAGCTCAAAGTGGGCAGAAGAGCTACACCGATGTTAGAAGACGGGAATTGGAGTTTAAAGTGGGTGGCCAAGTACTTCTAAAGGTATCCCCTACCAAAGGTGTTGTGAGATTTGGAACGAAAGGTAAACTCAGCCCTAGGTACATTGGTCCATTCTCGATAGTGGAAAGAGTTGGAATCCTAGCCTATCGCCTCGAGTTACCAGAGTCCATGAAAGGTGTACATGGTGTATTCCATATTTTTATGTTAAGAAAATATTTGAGAGACCCTGAACATCATATTACCGTAGAGCCGACGACCATTGAGCAAGATTTGACATTTGAGTCCCATCCTATAAGAATATTGGAGGAATTTGAGAGGGTGCTGAGGCATAGAACTATCAAGTACATCAAAATTCTCTGGACGCACCATATCGAGCGAGAAGCAACCTGGGAACTTGAGTCACAGATGCGGAAGAAGTATCCAGTGTTGTTCACACATGGTGAGTTATATAAGTACTACCAATGAGTTCCTTTATGTACTTGTTCAAGGTATAACTGGACGAATTCGATTGAAGGAGGGAGGAATGTAATACCCTGTGTCCTAGAGTATGGTTGGGCGAATTCGAGGGTGAATTCGATTAAAGGGGGGCAAGAATGTAATGCCACGGGTTTTGAATTAATATATTTCGGGGAATATTAGAGCAAACGCGTAAAAGTTCAACTTTTAAACCATTGTTCGAATAGGCGATCAGGAACCGTGGATGCGTAGAGCTCATCGAGTAGTGCGAAATAGACTATAAGTTTGTGGTAATCGGAGTCCCGAGTTATTTCCGGTGATCAATTTAACGTGGGCCGTTCGATCTTCATTAGCCTCTCCCAATTTAACCAACAGAAGGAAGAAAAAAGGGGGAAAAAAGGAGGCATCGCTAGCAGCTAGTCCTAGCCGCCGACGTCCGCATCTTCGCCTCTGCGCCGCCGCTGCTGTGCGTCCGACGCCGGTTGCCACAGCCATGTCTCCTTGGTGAGTTGCTGCTGCCGATCTGATTTTTGTCTTGTGTTGCTGCTGCTGCCGCTAGGACTGCTGCTTGTGCTGCTGCGGCTGCTGCCGATCTGCCGTTGCTGCTGCTTGTGCGTTGCTGCTGGCCCCTGCCGATCTGCTTGTGCTACACTGCTACTGCCGATCTGCCGTTGCTGCTGCTACTGCTGCTATTGGCTTCTGCTGCTTGTTGCTGCAGAAGAACAGCAAGGAGGAAGAGAAGGGGAAAAAAAGTTAGAAGAAGGGAAATTTGGGGAATTTGGTGGATATTTCCAAATTCCTTGTTTTTCTTACAAAATTAGTACTGCTAGGTAATCCATTTTAGTGCCTAGTTGTTTCTAATTTATATATAAGACGATCTGTTTCCGGTAGCTCTATTTTTATCGAACGCTAGGCTGAAACCGTATTTTCAATTCTGGTATTAAACCATTGGGATTCAGGTTAGTTGTCCTAAATAAAGTTTGTAGTCATCGTCGATATCTTTCTAATGCTGCTGGTTTCGCTCGATTTCGATAAACGGTTTAGGAGAAACAACAGAAACAGTACTACTGACCGGGTCCGGAAATCAGGACAGCAATTCGTTTTCCTTAATCTGGGATTTTCAGAGGCATAATCTGATTTTGTGCTCCAGATGAAAGTTGTAGACAATTTTGTCTAGATGTCCGAAGTTGAATTATTTGCTAGATTCCGTTAGACGGTTTGTGAGTTACACATAAAATAGTAAGGGAACAGCTATAGGTTATTTAATATAAATCGGTAAAAAAATTATATATTTTAGGTTTCGATTTTAGTAAATGTCCCTCGTAACTATCATTAGTTGGATATAGTGGTTTATGCGTAGTTTTGCTCCACAGGTGTGGATGGTTCCAACGTTGGAGGAGTTGAGTTGGATTATCGAAGAAGTTAAGGCAAGTACAAGACGGACTTGTGTGGTGGATAAACTGTATTGCTTTGTTGGTTTCATTTACCCAATTATCATTCGAAGCTTCCTATTATCAATTGTGTGGTTTTGGTATTATGCTACATATTCATATTTCACTTCATGTTCAAGTTCATGACGTTATTCATGTTTCATTCTTCCGGAAGTTTTTGGTTACATTATTCAAGTACCATGCGTAGTCATGGGAGTGCAATTTGAATCTTTTTGCTTACATTATTCAAGTACCATGCGTAGTCATGGGAGTGCAATTTGGATCTTTATTCATGATCCTTGAGAAGTGGATCACGCTTGCTCGGCTTACCGGTAATGCTAAGAGGATATTCACACCTGCCCGGGAGGGAACTACTACTTTTTGCCTCCTTCGTTTTAAATTAAAGGAAGTCAAATGTTTCATATTGGTTTTCTTATTGCATTAAACCTGTGTATGTTTTACTTGTGCAATATTGTACTTGCTGAGTATTGTTTACTCACTCTTGTGTTTAATTTGGTTTTTAGGTACCTAATGATATTGATCGGTATGGGATGGGAGTATCACCCTTGAACTACACATTATTATTGCACACTATTGAAATTTAGTTTTAGACTATGTTTTTGCTTAGCATAAGTTTTGCGTAGAACTTGTAACGGTCATTTAAAGTTCTGGTTCTTATTTTCACGTGGAATTTATGGAGCTTGGATGGTTAGCAATGTGTTGGTTAATTCGTTATTGATCTATCTTATAACTACCTATCGTGGATGTCCGTATTTTTAGGAGAGACTGCCGAAATTTCTAATAATTTCGGGAGTTAGTGGTTTTGAGTGTTTTTTTTAGTGTGGCACTCTAACTACGTGGCTACTTGGGGCGTTACAGAACTAGTGTAGTGTGTAACATTGCCCAGTAGACATTAATCTTGCTTTAGTTAATCAATTGTTTTACTATTTTCAATTATAAATGTTTACAACTTCCCATTGCCTCTGTTAGCACGTCTACATCGTTGGTGTGGCTTGCTGAGTACGGTGGTTGTACTCAGCGTTGCTATTATTCCACCTCTTTAGAAGTGTAGTGCTTCTGAACAAAAGAGGAAGTTAGAAGACCAAAGCTTATACCTCACTTGAGTTTTGCCTGTGGACTAAAGCTGAAGTCCCGCTAGGATCGCCCTTTTCTGTTGATGCTTTCTTTTCCGTGTGAGAACTAAATGTCTCTTCTGTAAATAGTTACGTTTTATTTACATTCTGATTTATATATTAATTTGTTGTTTTGTGTATCCTTGCTTGATTCTTGGACATGGATTTATACAAAAAATAGTCTAGCTAAATTTCTGGGTGGGACAAATAGTTTGTCTCCTAGAGACATAGAGGGAGATCTTTGCTATTGCTTTTATTAAAAAATTTGCCCTGAGATGATTTGATAATTTTTACTCTTTTCATTATGTACCTTCTAGAGAAGCTTCTGGAGTAATGTTGGTTATGTGGATTAGTATTGTTTTCTTGGGCAACCTAATCCTATATACCTGTAGAAATGATATCTAGTCATTGTATTTATTATCAATTTTCTGAGCTGTGGTTCGTCCCCGTCATCCCAATAATCCATGGTCGTTTGATCATATTTCGATGGTCCTCCAAGTCGCCTATTGTACAAAAGCCGAAGCGGCTTTGGATCCTCGATGGAGCAATCTTTGTGGGGAGAACACAACCCACATCCGCATGGGACGAATGACCCATCCCGTTATAGGATCGTAAAGGGTCTTTCCTACCTCAAAAGCTAGACAATGAGGTGACCAGCTCCCCTACTTATATACTAGGTCTCTTACCCTTCCACAACCAATGTGGGACTATTCAACAATGTCCCTCAGCCATTCACCGGGCTCTCCCACTTATATATTAGGTCCCTTACCGTTCCACAACCAATGTGGGACTATTCAACAATGTCCCTCAGCCATTCACCGGGCTCTCCCACTTATATATTAGGTCCCTTACCGTTCCACAACCAATGTGGGACTATTCAACAATGTCCCTCAGCCATTCACCGGGCTCTCCCACTTATATATTAGGTCCCTTACCGTTCCACAACCAATGTGGGACTATTCAACAATGTCCCTCAGCCATTCACCGGGCTCTCCCACTTATATATTAGGTCCCTTACCGTTCCACAACCAATGTGGGACTATTCAACAATGTCCCTCAGCCATTCACCGGGCTCTCCCACTTATATATTAGGTCCCTTACCGTTCCACAACCAATGTGGGACTATTCAACAATGTCCCTCTTCACATATTGGTGTCCCTCAGCCGTTCACCGCCCTTTTACCGTATTCCCACAGTCCCTCGGGTATACAGTCCCCGTAAGCACCCACGGTCCATCAGGCCTTCGCACATACTTTGTCCCCTCGGGCCAGAGATGTTGAACTAGCCAGACTCTGATACCAATTGTAGGATTGTAAAGGGTCTTTCCCACCTCAAAAGCTAGACAATGAGGTGACCAGCTCCCCTACTTATATACTAGGTCTCTTACCCTTCCACAACCAATGTGGGACTATTCAACAATGTCCCTCAGCCATTCACCGGGCTCTCCCACTTATATATTAGGTCCCTTACCGTTCCACAACCAATGTGGGACTATTCAACAATGTCCCTCAGCCATTCACCGGGCTCTCCCACTTATATATTAGGTCCCTTACCGTTCCACAACCAATGTGGGACTATTCAACAATGTCCCTCAGCCATTCACCGGGCTCTCCCACTTATATATTAGGTCCCTTACCGTTCCACAACCAATGTGGGACTATTCAACAATGTCCCTCAGCCATTCACCGGGCTCTCCCACTTATATATTAGGTCCCTTACCGTTCCACAACCAATGTGGGACTATTCAACAATGTCCCTCAGCCATTCACCGGGCTCTCCCACTTATATATTAGGTCCCTTACCGTTCCACAACCAATGTGGGACTATTCAACAATGTCCCTCAGCCATTCACCGGGCTCTCCCACTTATATATTAGGTCCCTTACCGTTCCACAACCAATGTGGGACTATTCAACAATGTCCCTCAGCCATTCACCGGGCTCTCCCACTTATATATTAGGTCCCTTACCGTTCCACAACCAATGTGGGACTATTCAACAATGTCCCTCAGCCATTCACCGGGCTCTCCCACTTATATATTAGGTCCTTATTGGGCCATTGTTGCAGCCGGTGGGTGGGCATGGCCCGACCCGGCGTGTAGGTCGAGCCATGCCGGCCCGACAAATCTCATGCCCAAGCCTGGTTGGGCCGGGCCGGGCCACCTATTTGGCCATCTATACGTAGAGGTAACTACTTTTCACCTATCTACCTTCTACAATCACTTTACAATATCTCAATTGATTTGGTTTGTGATTTTTATTTAAGAGTATAGGAACTTAAATTGAAAGTACTTGATTCATTAGTTTTTCTATTATATTATGTGCGTGTGCTTTAATAGCTGCACTTAGCCTTTTTATTTTTTACCATGTACTTTAGGTATGTGTTTTCTACCCCTTTGAATTGACATTATCTTTTTTTTTTTCCGAGCAGAAAATATATCGGATGCTATTGGAGGATTTCTGTTGCCCTTCTGCTTTTGTCAAGGCAAGTTTACAGCCATATAGGAAATGCATGATCCAGAAGGAGAAATGATACAGTTGTGAATGTTATGAGATCTGTTCCGCTTAATGTGTCTTTTAGGAGATCATTAGTTGGTCAGAACTTAGTCAAATGGCATAGCTTGTGTGCTTCAATTGTGCATATTGATCTGACAGAAGAAAGTGATAGTTTTAGATGGAACTTTCATCAAAATGGTCAATTCACAGTTCGATCTATGTATTTGGCTTTGATTAATAATGGCTATATTGAGAGGAATAAGATTATTTGGAAGATTAAGATGCCTCTCAAGATTAAGATTTTTATGTGGTATCTACTTAAAGAAATTGTGTTAACTAAGGATAATTTAGCTAGGAGGAAT
Organism: Oryza longistaminata; assembly: GCA_009805545.1. Classification (NCBI taxonomy): domain Eukaryota; kingdom Viridiplantae; phylum Streptophyta; class Magnoliopsida; order Poales; family Poaceae; genus Oryza; species Oryza longistaminata. The sequence continues at coordinate 2,426,077 of CM020180.1, forward strand.
TGGAATGGTAGTTTAAGATGTTTTTTATGAAAAATGAAACCATCTACCACTATTCTTCGATTGCCATTTTTCGATATTTCTTTGGAGATCTGTACACATTTCCTTTGGTTTACACCCTCCACAAAGTATGTCTCATATGTTCGGGAATTGGCTTATTTGTGTTGATAAAAAAATTAAGAATCTTATTCTTGTTGGAGCATCTGCTTTATATTGGGCTCTCTGGCTTAGTAGGAATGACATGGTTTTTGATAAATCACTATCAAAATCTTATTTGTAGGTACTTTTAGGGCAACGTATTGGCTCCGGTGTTGGGCTCAGTTACAAAGGTGTGAAGAAGATGTCCGCCTAATTAATGATGCATGTCGTAAACTTGAATCAACGATTATGCAACTCTTCGCCAACTTCAGATGGAGGTTCTCAAATAGAATTCAATAGTTGTGGGATCTTTATCTTGCGTTGGTGTCTATTAGTTTGGGCTTATTTAAAATTTTTATTCTGTGGTTCTGGACTCACTGTGTGAGTTTGCTATTGTGTGAACTATGTAATAATTGGTTAAGCAAATGCCGGGATATTTTATTTCATTATCTAAAAAAAAGGAAATGCATGATTAGGTGCTTATTGTTCAATTCAGTGAATTGTTTCAGAATAATTTAATCTTTTTTAAGCCAGCAATCAGTTACTCATCCTTTTACAAGGAAAATTGTATACTTGATTATCTCATTTACATATCTTATCCATGCATGTAGGCAGTAAAGTCTCTCTGTTACAATGGGTACAATATCACCTCTATTGTCCAATATGTGATTTTTTTTTTATTTTGTCCTACACTCTTCAAGGTCGAATAAACACGCTATTTCAAAAATATTTCTGAAATAACGTGTGTGCAGCGGTAAAAATTCCTAAATGCACTACCACAGGATTTTATCACGTTTTGTGTGACCTGCAGCACTTTGTTTACTTCAGCACCCTTTACAACAGTTTCCATTGTACAAATCTGGCAATCCCATTTTCTAACCATCGTATGTGAATGTTAGACCATTAATCTGATTTTTCGTTAATCAGCCTTTCTTTTGGTACCAACATTCTATTGCTGCAGGAGTTTTAACATGCATATTTCAAGTTGAAGCTTTTGAGGAAAAAAGCTGATACATTACTCAAAGTATTGTGTGTATAGATTGCTTCCTATAACTGTGTTTGAGATCTTATTAAAGAGCAAAGGCAATTGATTTTAAAAATTAGCTTTAATACTGTGGTAGCAGCGGGCTGGGGCACATGGAGCGGGAGGCGAGCAGTGACAGCCAGCTAGAGAAAAAAAAAACAATGAGCATATCATCCCAACACACCAGCTATCCGCCTAGCCCCGCGGCAGTGACAGCCGCGGCTCGCAAGCTCAAGAAAATCCAATGATCCACAAACTGTTCATCACTATTAATAGAACTTGTAAGATGACTGTACATTGCAAGAACATTGAATTTCATCATGATTAAACTTTTTCATGGCCCCAGACGAATGAAAATGGATTTGGGAATGTCCTGATAGGTTCGGCTAAGGTGAATGTGAGTAGATCGTTCTCCAATTCAGATGGTGCTGCTGGTATTGGTGTGGTTATTCAGGACTATGATGGTTCATCGGTGCTACTATCTCCGTCAGAGTGTAGTTTTGCATTGTTCATATCCAACGTTGACCGTTTGATCATTATTTAAAAAATATTTATGATTAGTATTTTTATTGTTATGAGATGATAAAACATAAATATTTTTTGTGTGACTAATTTTTTTAATTTTCTTATAAATTTTTCAAATAAGTCGAACATCCAACTGTTGGACACGAAACCATACAATGTACTTAAATTGGGAAGGAGATAGTATCATTGTGGCGTGCAGTACACTATCCCGTTCAGGCAGAGGAAGTGGAAGCTAGCTTTGGCTTGTCGGGAATGGATCAGAATGTCACTATGGTGTATTTTGTTCAATCAAATTGCTTCCGATGATGCAAGTGCAGACATCAACACAGGAAAATCGATCTAGATGGTGCGCAGTAATTGCATAGAGCCAGCAGGGCTTAGCGCGCTTACTGCCGGAGGTGAAATTTCGTTTTATCGGAAGAGGGTGTAATGGGGTTGATCATGAATTAGCTCTTTGCAATAAGCTTGTACATTTTGGAAAAGGAGTTTTTCTTTAGAAGAAAAAAAATAAACTTTAACCAGTACGTCCTTAGACACGATTTGGTCATAGAACACAGGAAAACATTGCGATCGAGTTCTAATCTACTACATAATACGTGTATCTAGCCCACCTCTTATATTTAGTCGAATACATAGACCGTGCGTATCCGGTACCCACTTCACAGCTTGAATTGGAAAAATAATATCAAAACTGTACGAGTATGTTAGACTTCTTTCTTCGGGATACATATGGCTTTTTTTCCTCCGAACGAAGAGGGAGTGGTTATTTTAATCGTATGATGTAATGATATCGATTTGTACTAGATTATTTATGAGAGCATTTAAGTCTGCACAAAATACTTTATTTTCAGTGAAAAGTTTTGCTCTCAATTTTTTAGTGACTTAAAAACATATTTAATGATATAAACTGAACTTCCAGTCCAATAATATAGATTTTTAGTTGAACTTTCTTGATCGAGCTCTCACATCACTGTCAATATATAGCCACTGGTTTAATTGGGTGCTCAATCAACCGTACTCATATCGACGTCGTATAGGAACATGTTGTTGCAACTCGCTTTCTTAATTTATTGCTTTGTTTTTTTTTTTATTTTTGCCCATGACTAGGTCCCAACTATGACCAGGCACTAGGGCATCATGGTAGGGTCACGAATCGCAATAGGTGGCGAGAGAGATGGGGGTTTGGACTGCTCGATGTGTAGATAGCTTAAAGGCCCAACTCGCTACTGCAGAGAATGGTTGAACCAATATCATATTAGGTACCCTTCTTTTCTAATTAAGATATATATTTTATTTTACTTTGGTTTCAATTAGCACGTCTACAAACGACGAAACTGTACATTTTGTGCAAAAGTTTTCTATATAAAATCTGCTCCAAAATATCTCATAATTTTTTTAAGTATATAATAATTAATTAAAATTCAATTAATGATGCACTAATGGCTTTGTGCCTCAAGTTGTTGATTGTTTTCCTGATAACATCTACCAAGGACGTATATCTCGATGCCCACACTCTGCTTGTGGCTCACACAATAATTGGGGTATTGTCATCGCGATATCGATCAAAAGTAATGTACAACTTGTACATAGCATCATTTGTAGTTTCTGTCCACCACTCTAGACAACTGAGATATGCCTCAGTGCATGAAAAAATGTCTTAACCATCCCATAGGTCAGTAGGCTACAAGAGTCATAATGCAAAATCAGACATGTTCCTATTTTGACATTGTTTAATAATTTGATTCAAAACATATTTAATGGTATAAACTGAACTTCCAGATCTATAATATAGATTTTTGTTTGAACTTTCTGAATCGAGCTCTTCCATCACTGTCAATATATAGCCTATGGTCTAATCGGGTGCTCAATCATCTGTACTCATATCAACGTCGTAGAAGAACATATTGTGGCAACTCGCTTTCTTAATTTGTAGCTTTATTTTTTTCCCCCATGACTAGGTGCCAACTACAACTAGGCTCCAGGGCATCAGGGCAGGGTCACCAATCACGACAGGTGGTGAGAGAGATGGGGGTTTGGATTGCTCGATGTGTAGATAGCTTAAATTAATGCTCAGTTGGATACTTTGGGGAATGGATGAACTAGATATTAGGTACCGTTTATTTCTAATTAAGATATATATTATACCTTGGTTTCCATTAGCACGTCTTCAAATGGCTAAACTGTACATTTTGTGCGAAAACCTTCTATAAAAAAGTTGCTTTAAAATATCAGATAAAATTATTTTTTAAGTTTATAATAATTAAAACTTAATTATCCATGCACTAATGGCTTTATTGTTTACCGTGCTATAACATCATCTTCATCTTTATTAGAAACGAACACCTCCAAAGGGGAATTAGCACATGATTAGGTTAATATTAATTACTATAAACTTAGAGAATAAATTTATTTAATTCTTTGAAGAAACTTTTGTCACTCCAGTAGAAAATGTTTGTCCAAACAATGCATAAGCCGTTTACACAAGCAAATCCACTCCATTTGTATCTAAGGGCATACGAAAATTGTTTATTTTTCCAGACACATCAAGAACCACCTTACAAAATATATTTTTGTATGTGGATATCTTCAGTCTCTGCCTGTGTAATACGTTTTGCACGGGATGATACTAAAGATATCTCTGGTGGAAACACTTTTTACCGGGCAGATCTAAACTATGTAACTGAAAAATACGAGATTAATGTACCACTTTAATTAATCCGATGGGCTTTGGAAAGTCTAATAGGCATACATTCAACCTCATCATCACCCTCAATAGTTTTTAGTTTGACAAACTAAAGTTAGGGAAGAGTAGGTTACTTTGTGCCTCAAGCTGTTGGTTGTGTTCCTGCTAACATCTACCAAGGACATATATCTCGATGTCCACACTCTGCTCGTGGCTCGCACAATAATTAATTGGGGGTATTGTAACCTCGATATCGATCAAAAGTAATGTACAACTTGTACATAGCATCATTTGTAGTTTCTGTCCACCACTCTGGACAACTGAGATATGCCTTAGTGCACTATTTAACCATCCCAAAGGTCAGTACGCTACAAGTCATAATGCAAAATCAGACATGTTCCTAATTTGACATTGGTTCATAATTTGATTCAAAACATACTTAATGGTATAAACTGAACTTCCAGCAGTCGAGCTCTTGCATCACTGTCAATATATAGCCTATGGTCTAATCGGGTGCTCAATCATCTATACTCATATCAACGTCGTAGAGGAACATGTTGTGGCAACTCGCTTTCTTAATTTGTAGCTTTGTTTTTTTCCCCGAGACTAGGTGCCAACTACGACCAGGCACCAGGGCATCAGGGCAGGGTCACCAATCGCGACAGGTGGCGAGAGAGATGGGGGTTTGGATTGCTTGATGTGTAGATAGCTTAAATGCTCAGTTCGATACTTTGGGGAATGGCTGAACTAGATATTAGGTACCGTTCATTTCTGATTAAGATATGTATTTTACCTTGGTTTCCATTAGCTCGTCTTCAAATGGCTAAACTGTACATTTTGTGCGAAAATCGTCTATACAAAAGTTGCTCTAAAATATCAAATAAATTTACTTTTAAGTTTGTAATAATTAAAACTTAATTAACCAAGCACTAATGGTTTTATTGTTTACTGTGTCGTAACATCATCTTCATCTTTATTAGAACCGAACACCTCCGAAGGGGTCCCATTCGCACATGATTAAATTAATATTAATTATTATAAACTTAGAGAATAAATTTTGATTCTTTGATGAAACTTCTGTCACTCCTATAGGAAACGTTTGTCCAAACGATGCATAAGCCGTTTACACAAGCATTTCCACTCCATTTGTAACCAAGGGCATACGAAAATTGTTGAATTTTGCAGACACATCAAGAACCACCTTAAAAAATATATTTGTGTTTGTGTATGCGGATATCTTTAGTCTCTGCCTGTGTAATATGTTTTGCACGGGATGTTACTGAAGATATCCCCGGTGGAAACACTTTTTATCGGGCAGATCTAAACTATGTAACTTGAAAAATACGATATTAATGTGCCACTTTAATCTGATGGGCATTTGAAAGTCTGATAGGCAAATATTCAACCTTATCATCACCCTCAACAGTTTTTAGTTTGACAAACTAAAGTTAGGGAAGAGTAGGCTACTTTGTGCCTCAAGCTGTAGGTTGTGTTCCTGCTAACATGTACCAGCTACCAATGACATATATCTCGATACCCACACTCTCCTCGTGGCTCACACAATAATTGGGGTATTGTCATCTTGATATCGATCAATAGTAATCTACAACTTGTACATACCATCATTTGTAGTTTCTGTCCACCGCTCAGGACACCCGGGATATGCCATAGTGCATTAAAAAATGTCTTAACCATCCCAAAGGTCAGTATGCTACAAGAGTCATAATGCAAAATCAGACAGGTTCCTAATTTGACTTTGGTTCATAATTTGATAGAAAACATATTTAATGTTATAAACTGAACTTCCAGCCCTATAATATAGATTAATGTTTGAACTTTGTCAATCAAGCTTTTGCATCACTGTGTCTGTCAATATATAGCCTATGGTCTAACCGGGTGCTCAATCGTTTATACTCATATCAACGTCGTAGAGGAACATGTTGTTGCAACTCGCTTTCTTAATTTGTTGCTTTGTTTTTTGCCCATGACTAGGTGCCAACTATGACCAGGCACCAGGGCATCAGGGCAAGATCACCAATCGCGACAGGTGGCGAGGGAGATGGCGGTTTGGACTACTCGATGTGTAGATAGCTGAAAGGCTCAGTTCGCTTCTGTGGAGAATGGTTGAACTAGATATTAGGTACCGTTCTTTTTTTATTAAGATATAGATTTTACCTTGGTTTCTATTATCGTGTCTTCAAATGGCTAAACTGTACATTTTGTACAAAAATTTTCTATATAAAAGTTGCTCTAAAATATCAAATAATATTTTTTTAGGTTTGTATAAATTAATACTCAATTAATCATGCACTAATGGCTTTATTGTTTTCCGTGCTATAACATCATCTTCATCTTTATTAGAACCAAACACCACCGAAGGGAATTAGCACATGATTAAATTAATATTGATTATTATAAACTTAGAAAATAAATTTATTTGATTGTTTGAAGAAACTTCTACCACTACTATAGAAAATGTTTGTCTAGACGATGCATAAACCGTTTACACAAGCATTTCCACTCCATCTATAACCAAGGACATATGAAAATTGTCGATTATTTCAGCACATCACGAACCACCCAACAAAATATATTTGCGTATGCGGATATCTTCAGTCTCTACCTGTGTAATACGTTTTGCACGGAATGTTACTGAAGATAACCCTGGTGAAAACACTTTTTACCAGGTGGATCTAAACTATGTAACTTGAAAAATTCGACGGGCTTTGGAAAGTCTGATAGGCATATATTCAACCTCATCATCACCCTCAACACTTTTTAGTTTGACAAACTAAAGTTAGGGAAGAATAGGTTACTTTGTGCCTCAAGCTAGCTGGTTGTTTTCCTGATGCCTCCTCTTCCGCCGTGCCTAGTGGAGAAGCCGTCAATGTCGCCACTCATCATCATCATTAACATCGTCGTTGTACTCATCGTTGGCTGACTCCTCCTCTGACTATGGGTCATCGTCGGAGTCCTACTTCGGCGGGGGCCCGTTGTTCCAATGCTTGAGGTTGTTGTTCACCTCATCGTCAGGCCTACATTAGCGACAGTGACAATGAAGTGGTGTCGCCAAAGGAGTTGCTGGTTTTACTGTTCTCCTACTCCTACTCTTCCTCTCTGGTGGTGATGTCCTCTAGCTGCCATGGTGAGTCCACCATTACCGGAATGACAGGAGAAAGTTTAGAAAGAAAAGATGTAGATCTTTCGAGAAAACCCACATTACCTACTATTTCTAGGAAAATAGTTGTGTCGTGGGAGCTAAAAAATGAAGTGATTGGAGTCCGTGCGAAAACCATTGTTAATGGATATAGTTGAAGACTTGAAATAATGACGGGAGAAAAACAAAAACAAAATAAAAAACATAGAAAAACAAAAACACCACAGAAGGACATCCACCAGTATGCCGCTTGGAAAAATATAGTTTACATGGATGGCCATCTAAGATGCGCCGTCCGTGTAAGTATATATATATTTTTTTTCTAGTGGGCACCTCAAAGAAACCACTTGTGTGCATCGTGCTATTACGGGCAGTCGCTTAACATAGCAGCCCGGGCAAATTGAAACAATTTTCATGGACAGCTAGTGTCAGCAATATCCTGTGTTATTATGTTTACACAGGAGGCTCTTTAACCCCCATACCTGGGAAAGTGTAAAGTATGCCTTTTGTATTTTTCATCTGTTTGGTAAAATATACGGTGAGGGGCCTTCAAAAATCGTTTTTAGTAGTGTATATTACATGTTTCATTTAACAGTTCTAGAATCGTACTCACAGAGGAGATAATAGCTCAGCCTAGATGGAGATCTGAACGCAGTGATTTGGCTGTTTAGGTCGAAGGGATGGGAAGGGTTGGAATTTCACATGCATAGCTGAATCAATCCTGGTCAAAGTTGACAGCAAACAAGAGAAAAGAGTTTGGAGTTAATAAAAAGGGGGAACTAATAGAACTTTCAATGCTGTTAAAATGAACCAGTAGTTTTCGATTGATTCTCTAGAGCCAAATTTTGTGGTTAGAAGTTACTAGCAACGTAGCGTGCTCATCAGCTCAATCGCCTATATATAGGTTTGCGAAAGATGTAGTAAGCAGGCATACCTAGTAGCTAGCTTCGTGAGTTCAGCCAGAGAGATAGTACGTCGTATGTTTTCATATATATAGATCAGCTAGGAGAGAACAACATGGCTGGCAGAGTGATCGCACAAGGATATAGGGTGGTGGATGAGGAGCGTCACACTGTAGACTATAGGTCGAGTGTGTGGGGTGACTACTTCATTAGGAACCCAATACTGCCTCATAACTATCAGGTACTCTCTTCATTCTAACTATACATCTCTGTTCTAAAATATAAGTTGTACTTTTCTGCAAAGTTAATATTTCAAAATTTTAAAACGTAATTAGACTAAAAATAGATGGTTGTACCATCATATAGTATCATTAGATTTGTAATGGAAAATACTTTCAAAGTGTTAATTTTGTAGTGCCAAGATCTCATGACCCATTAGCTCGCTCAGCTCATAACCGGCTTGGCTCAACTCAATTCGGCTTGTTGTGTTTTCCATGCTACGTAACATTTTGACTTGTTGGCCATATATAACAAGCTGCTCATGAGCTTAACAAGCTAGGGGCATATGACAGCCATCATCACTGGACAGGTATTAGTTGTTTGGCTGTTGCATTTTGTGTTGCCATGGAACAGAAACATGGATGATGATGAATGGACTACTTGATTTATGGATAGAGATTATGTACTGAATATGTGTACTTTTATGGACTTCTCAACGTGTGAAGATTGAACCTTTGTATTTGCTAGTTTGCTTGTTTGACTGGTACTTAGATTACATGTGAATATTTGCACACTTGAAATTGGATTGTATATCAATATGATCTGTAGATTCTTGATTTGTATGTGCTAGCCCGTGAGCTAAATGAATTGGCTCAAGATATAGCAAACAAGCTTAGCCTGGCTTTCTATAGCTTGTTAAAATAATGAGCTGAGAGCCTGAGATGAGCTAGCTAACAAAGCCGAGCCTAGCTATAGTTATCCTATGGCAGCCACAAAAGAGTGTCCTAATTCAAGTGAATGCCACAAATCTAGAGTGTGTTTAAACAAACTTTACCAAATATTTATATTGTACATAAAGTTATTTTTTTAGGAGGAGCTAGAATGAAATGGTGGGAGTGCCTTTTGCTTGTTTCTCTTCTTTGGACCAAGTTTAGGTTGAAGCGAGTGCCTAAGTTTCAACTAAGGGGTGCACATATGGTGCAAATATAGGAACAATAGCTAAATTTTTCTTTTTGAACCAGGTTCCTAGGCACCCCCCTCCCTCAACTTAGCATAGCTCCACCCCTGTGTTTGGTAAGAGCAATATTATAAGAACACATTGTCACACACACTTGTGAGTGCACTCATTTGTGTGTAGTATTTATGGGCAGGACCATGCCCATGTTCAATATGTGCAAACTATTTGTGACTCAAGATAATGCGTTTCCTATAATCCACTTCCATAGTACCATCGGTACTTTTCCATACATCTTGTAAATTAACATCAATAAAAATGTAATTACTTAGCATATATTATTGTTTACACATTTCATAGTTGCGCATTAATAATACATTAGCTAGCCAACTTTCTATGGTGGCACAATATACAGTGTATCTCATATTGGTAACCATTTGTTGTGTACAGAAATCACTGGAGTGGATGACGGAAAGATGTGATGAGCTAATAAATGAAACAAAGGAAATGTTTGTAGATATCATCAATCCATTTGCAAAAATGACGCTTATCGATGCACTTCAACGTCTTGGAGTGTCATATCATTTCAAAGAAGAAATAGATAACTCCATAGAAAGTCTAGTTTCTGTGAAGTTTGCGAATGATGATTTCCATGCGATCTCCCTTCAATTCAGGTTGCTTAGACAGCAACGGCACTACATGTCATGCGGTATCATTTCTTCCATATATCTTTTGAGATACAATAATTTTGAAAACCACCTTCAGGAAGTTGAATTCATTGCAAATTAAGTTACATATATATGACCTATAAATGTCTATTACAGATTAAATTCCTATAAATTTTCAAAATCACACTTTTTTTTCAAATCATCAAACTGCTGTAACGATCCGCTGCACTATTTTATTACAGATTTAACTATAACTCAAGTGGCAACAGGTTAATTTCATCTAAAGTGCAAGGCCATAGTTGAAACATCAATCATTTTGATAGAATATATATGTTTTCCCTAAGTTTATCAGAGACATGTAATTTTCATATCTTACTAAATGTACACAATTACTGATTGATCATGTTAACTGTTTGGAAAACTAGACTACTATTTGTAAAACCCTGATAAATTTGTCGCTTGTAGTAGTGGTGCTGATCAGGTCCATGTGGGCCATAAAATATTGTAGTGGTTCATTTAATACCACCTTGGATGTTCATGTTGGTGAGGCTTAGCTTATAAGCCTCTGGGAGCCAGCTATAACCATAGTACACTTAATCAGTCAATCCTTTTAAACAAAGCGAACAAAAATGTAAGCTGAGGTGCCGTTCCACATGGGAGCCAGCCAATGTGGATATTGAATCAAATCCTCAACGCAACACTTTGTAGATAGAAAATTGAGTTCTTACGTGCTATGTAATTACAAATTTAAAAGATAAAGCCTCTCAATTTTTTGATAAAAAATGTAACATAACTTTTTGTCCTTGGCAAAAAAAGGGACTTGTATGTAAAGGTTTTTTCCATTCATCATCTAAATATTTCGATGAATATTTTGTGGCAGCTTATTTGGATGGATGTATAGTTCCTTATTCTGAAGAAATTTATAAAAATGTCTAATTTACACTCTACCTGGCAGTTCTACATGTCATGTATAAAATGCCGGCTTGAAATCTTGTGTGTTAGGCGGTTATATTCTCATCTAACATTTTTTTGTACCAATTGTGACCAGATGCATTTAAAGAATTCATTGACAAAGAAGGAAACTTAAATGGGACCCTATGTAGTGATACAAGAGCATTACTTGCTCTATATGAGGCAGCACATCTTGGAACTCCTAATGAACAAATTCTCAGAAAAGCACAGGTTGAAACAACAAATCAATTGAAAAGAATTGTGGATTGTATTGAGAAACCACTCTCTGATAAAGTGAGACATGCTCTTGAGACGCCATCTTTCCGTAGGATGAAGAGGTTAGAGGCTAGACTTTACATCCAATTGTACGAAGAAGATAAGGAGGAGTGCAATGAGATGATACTTGAGTTAGCAAAACTTAACTTCTATTTATTGCAGCGACTTCACCGAGAAGAAGTCAAAGAAATATGCGAGTAAGTTAATTTGGTGGAAATTTAAAAAGAATATTTCCATTACCATACAATAAGACATTGATGATGATGGTTCAGTTCTTTGTTTTCTGTTTTAAAGGTGGTATCATGGGCTAGAGTCCCCACGTGAACTATTCTATGCAAGGCATAGGCCTGTAGAAGCATATTTTTGGGCGTTGGGTGTGTATTATGAACCAGAATATGCAAAGCCTAGGAAGTTGCTAGCAAAATTCATAGCAACTATTACACCATATGATGATACTTTTGACAATTATGGACTCTGGGAAGAGCTTCAACCATTTGCTGATGTGATGCAACGGTTTGTTCCACATCCCGGTCACACTTGGAGAAAATAATATTATGCAAGTTGCATCTTTTTACTTATCAAATATAATTTAAAGTTAGGATTGATTTAAGTTGTAATTTTCAAGGTACATACATATGCATTGACATATCTATGAAATATCTTATACATGTTTCCCCATGATAATTTCTAATAGGTGGGATGAAAAGGGTGCTGAGCAACTTGGAAGATGCTACAAGGACTATGCTCAATTTATGTTTGGCACCATGAATGAGATTGAGGGTGCACTCCCAAAAGGAATGTCAAGGGAGAATGTTAATGTTATCAAAGATATAGTATGTGTATTATCAGTTTTGCTATAGATTTTTCCTTTTAATTACACCATTCCATCCATTCAATTATATGTGTGTATTCATGCATGATATGTTTACTTTATTAAAGTAAATTAGTTTATTATTAAGTGTTTTGAAAATACATACGCACAGAGCCCACTCATGTACATATGCTTTGACTTACTTTGTTTTGTAGATCACTGAAATATGCAAAGCTTATGTAACAGAAATCAATTGGAGAGATAGTAAATACATTCCCCCATTAAAGGAGCATTTGCACGTCACACTAGTTTCGTGTTTCTATTGGGCAATAAACTGCACTGCTTTTGTTGTTTTTCATGAAGGTGTTACAGAGGAGGTTATGACATGGATGTCAGGATTTTCTCAAATTGTCAAGGATTCATGTATTGTTTGTCGATTAATGGATGACATTGTTGCTCATGAGGTAATTTTATACTCTGTATTGTGTTTAATACTTTTTCCATTTCATCTAGAGCATAGGACATATTTTCCAAAATGCACAAAACATTTTCTCATTTTTGGACAGAAAGCATCTCCCACAAATGCACCAAACATAATCATTATTTAGATGTTCTAAAAACTAAATTTGTCACAATGTTTTTTCACTTGCTTTTGTGCTAGCGATTGGAACTTCATGTGATGTTTTACTTTTCTTGTAGTTTGAGACCGAAAGGAACAATGTTGCTACCGTTGTAAGTTGCTATATGAAAGAGCATGATAGCACAAAGGAGGAGGCCATGGAAGCACTGTGGATTGATGTGGAAAATGCATGGAAAGATATGAACGAGGAGTACCTAAAACTGACCTCAATTCCGTCTTCCTTGCTTATCCAGGTTATTAACCTTGCACGCATGATGGAAACAATGTTCACGAAAATTGATGGATATACTGATTTGGCAATATTGAGAAAATGGATATCCTTGTTGCTTGTTCAGCCAATATATGACTTGGCTTTAATTTGATTTTGATTGGAGTGTCTCTATTATGAATAATCGTGTATCCAAGCTTGCTTCGAATGACCATATGTAAGCAGCTCATTGCTGATGTATTGTCATTTCCCTTGTTGTACTGATGTTTGTATTTCTTCATTTAAATCTCAACATTGTTGCCTTACACAGAGGAGTGTTTGTAGCATGAATTGCTCAAAGTAATATTTGGCATTTGATGTGACGTTATTTGTCGCTATGATTCATATAGTATGCTTCATTTTTGAGCAACCATAATTAACATTCCACTTATAAGTAAATCCCTAATTAGCAATCATGTGTGTAGTCAATATCATGTGGCCATATATGTTTTTTTTCACGAGAAACAGCAGGAGAGACTCCTACTGCGTTATTAAATAATAAAAATAGTTACAGTGTTATGTACAGAGAAAATAAAAAAGGAAAAGGTTTGCAGGGTTATGTACATGTGGCTATATGTGTTGGCATAATTAATAATGAATAGAGTACTATGATATATAAAAACTAGAAAGCACTACTTTATTTTAAGTAAAGCACAACTTCTTTCATTCCATAATTAGTAAAAAAAAGGGGCATGTTTTCAACGTACAAATTATCATTATCACAATCTGAATAGGAAATCTATAATTTTGAGGGTGCTTGAGTCGCAACTGTAGTTCATTATACGATACAACTATCACCATTGGCCAGCCATGAAAATATGTTGATATTGTTTCCATTGAATAAGATGTACAAGCTCGGCAAACAAATTATACATATGGTTTCTTTACCCTTTCTTGTTCTTAATATCTCCTATGTGGTCGAAAAAAAATGTGACCATGTAAGATGGGTAGTAGAAAAAAATTATTGTGCATAAATATAGAATGGGACAATTGCTCATTTAATCCTATTGTGAAGCCTAACTACCAATTTAACCCTACGTTTTTAAGTTTGTTTATTTGACCCTATGTTTCAAATTAAAGATTAAGGCTGTCCCTATTTCATAAAAAGACTTGGTAATGGTGTTAACTCAGGAGCAAGTTGTCCTTTTTGCCCTTACTCATTTGGCTCTATTATATCAAAGTTTTTTTATTCATACCTTTTTACATATTTGTAACGAATTTGGTATAGTTTTCACTTATTTGAGATAAGTTTGAAAGATTTGGCTTTCAATTTGACATAATTATGGCAGATATCTTAGAAAATTTTCACAGCATATTGCCCTATTTTGATGATCCCAAATTGCATATAATGAAGAAAACACAAGTATCAAAATTGCCAAAAATTGCCACTAGTTCTTTGTCGTTCACGTAGAGAAACGTTTGTGTTGTTTTTACTGCTTTATGTATGGTGTTCATTCAAAAACCAAAATTGCAGGAAGCACATGGGACCCACCGGCGACCACAGGCAGGAGGCCAATCTGGATTTTTCATAATTTGGTCCTTTTGAAAAACTTATTTCGCAAATAGACCCCTGGAAAAACTTATCCTAAAAATGGTCCTTTTTGGGACGCCAGAGTGGCTGGCGCTGTCGTCCAACGGGACGGCGCCAGCCTCTCTGGCGCCGTCGTCCTGCCACCGTGGCACACGCGTACCGACGTGGCAGGAGGAGGACGCGCCCCAAAAAAGGACCATTTATGGAATAAGTTTTTCCAGAGATCTATTTATGAAATAAGTTTTTTAAAAGGACCAAAATGTGAAAAATCCAGAGTCGGCAACTGCCAACATACATGGGGCCCCGAGGTCCTTGGGGATGCACTTGCGGCTTCTTAGAGAAAGTTTAATAGTATAGCCAAGTCAATTTAACAGTCAGTTCATACAATAGTTACCTATAAACGTATATTACATAATTTATAGTTGGTCTTACCTGTCATACACATATGCATCTTGGAATCTGTGCTGCAGCTGGCTATAAATCTATAGCCCGCTGCACTTCTCTCTCCTATTTTATTTTCTCGAAATGTGTTTATAGCTGGTTTATAGTCTGCTATTGTACCTGCTTTTACCATGTGTCCCACTGTGTTGCCGTGATCATTCATACAAGTTCAGAAATGATGTTGCATTCATTGTCTTATCAGTGGTGTTGTTTCTGGATGATTTCAGCAATGAGTGAATTCAGGCCATGTTTAGTTCGCGAAACGAAATGTTTTGGCGTGTCACATCGGATATACGGACACACATTTGAAGTATTAAACATAGGCTAATAATAATTTTTTTTTATAAATTCCGCCTGTAAACTACGAGACGAATTCATTAAGCCTAATTAATCTGTCATTACTAATTGTTTACTGTAGCACCACATTGTCAAATCATGGAGCAATTAGGCTTAAAAGATTTGTCCCGCAATTTACATACAATCTGTGAAATTATTTTTTTTTTGTCTATATTTAATACTCCATGCATGTGTCAAACATTCGATGTGACAAGGTGAAAAGCTTTTGTTTGGAAACTAAACAGGGTCTCAATCAACACTACTGTGGAGAAATAAGATTTGTTGCGCCAAAGAGGAATAGACAACCCTGCAGGGTGCTTCTTAACTTCTTCTATCACATTAGATGCCTAATTCATTTCTTTCACCAACCTTCTTGTAGGTTTTCCCTGCCTCAACGGTGAGTTGCGTCGCTGCAGTCCTCCTTGGCGCGTGAGCAACCACCGGTCGACGCACTCCCTGTGGAACTCGTGCCCGCACGACAGCAGCACGCGCACCTCGTCGCCAGCGGCGTACTCCGCCGGCCACGCACACCGCCCTCCTCGTCCGTCGACGACGTCTCCTCGTCGGCGACGGCGCCGTCGCGGGGCATCTGGACCACGTGCGCCGGGATCCCGTCGAGCGCGCGCTTGGTCTCCTTGGACGGCTCGGGCCGCATCGACGATGACCCAGCACGCCGTCTCGCCGCCACCGCCACCCGCCGTCGCGGAAGCAGGCGTAGAGCGCGGTGAGCATTGTCGCCCCCTTAAAGCGCTGCCACCACCGCCTCCGCTCGCTCTCTACCTCGGCCGGCGGCAGCTCCCTATGCACGGCCGACCCCTTCGAGCCGTCACTCCTGCTCCCTCCGTGGAAACCCTTGCGCGAGATGAAGTTGGGGATAAGGTTCGTGTAAACAGGGGTATTTTGGTCAATTCGCAGTGTTAAATTCATTTTTCTTTTAGTTTTTCTAAAATGGAACTTTAACGGTGAAGTGAAATGGGGTTAGACGGTAGCTCCGATTTTGAAAAGCGAGGTCAAATAAGTAAACTTGAAAAAATATGATCAAATTGGTAACTAGACTTCACAATAGGGTCAAACGGGCAATTGTCCCATATAGAATTTAGTGTAAAAATTGTTTCTTTCAAAAAAATTGACTATCCATGCTAAGCAGTTGAAATGAATGTTGAATCTTTTTTCTTCGAAGAACCGACGGTAGGAGTTTTACTAGATATTTTGAGAAGAAAAGATTTGACCCAATTTACAAGAAAAATCAGGCCCAAAAATCATACAGCTGCACAATTAACTACAACAAAACTAGCAAAACCCACAAAGAACACAAAAATGCGAAAAACCTATGGCGAAACAACTCCGAACCACATGAGCGACCAAGTGAAGAGCAGGACCCAAGACGAAGCTTGTGAGGGAAGCAATGACTAATCGGCTACAAATGCCCGTTCATAAACTGGATTGGGTTTTCACCAAAAACAGAGAGAAGACAGCACCTACACGTCCATAAACTGGATTGGGTTTTCACCAAAAGCAGAGAGGAGAAGACAGCACCTACAGGCATCGATGTCGCCAGCCGTGGATGAAAACCAGAGAGGGTTTTCAGCCATGGTTATCTAAAAATTGTAGGACCTTGAACAGTGCAAGAGGGAAAACATTGTATGTTATTGTTACCCAGCTCATCGACTAAACCCGATGCAACAGCTCCATCTCCGCGAAAACACGAACACTCTACCACCAGAGAGGGCAAGAACGTCTACATTACGGTTTTATGTTGTCAGCCATTGCTAGGTTCATCTACCTTTTGCCATCTCACTGTAGTTTTGGTTTATTAGTACTTAATCAAGGATGAGCCTCGAGTCGTTAAACGATCAAATTTTTACACGAGAACGAAGGAGTTGCATACCAAGTGAACATCCGATGCCGAGTAACTCTTTGAGGAAGACTAAATCTGCCGTATAATTAAATTCTCAACAGGCAGTAACACCATTTACAAAGAATTTGAATATGCAAATGCAGGGGAGCCAGCATCAGAACGATAAATATCATAAAGATCATCTGTCCCACAAAAAAAATGTTCCTCCTTCCCTTCCCTGGCACCATCTATTCAATCAGCCATATCAGCAGCCCCATCAGGTTCTCCCATTT
This sequence comes from Oryza longistaminata, assembly GCA_009805545.1. NCBI lineage: Eukaryota > Viridiplantae > Streptophyta > Magnoliopsida > Poales > Poaceae > Oryza > Oryza longistaminata. The sequence continues at coordinate 2,443,708 of CM020180.1, forward strand.
CTGAATCGGCAGCAGTTCGTTTTTTGGACCGTTGAGACCTTATAAACTCTTCGATGCGCGACTTGAGCTCTGTATCCGGTATCAACATGTCTTGCGTAAGGTGAGAACGGTTGAACGGATCAGTCTGTAAAGGGAATATATACATCAGACAAGTGTCACCCCCTAGTATGGAAAGTTTGGATCAGCGGTTTTTTCAGGATGTACAACTTACACTGTCACTTAGCAAGTGCCTAACAATAACGGGACGATCTATTGTCACCCGTGATGATGGTAGTATTACAGGATCCTTCATCAGAGTATACTGCAAGAGAAAGAGCATACATCATATAACATTAGTAGCAAATATCTGATGCTACAGGTTAAAATGCACAGAATATTTAATAGCCAAAATATACCACCATGAGTTCCAAGTTCAGAATAGTTGTGGTAAAGTATGGTTAATAGTTCAAGCCCCACAAGATTGTTCATAAAATGGCTGAAAAATTTTCCTTTATTGGCTTAGAATGGGAATGTAATTGTTTGGACTTATACTGTCAAAGGTTGCCTTCCCAGATTTTGCTAATTTTAACAAGATTTTATTCCCAAATTTTTGTGTGATGCTTTTATCATCAGCAAATCACTGGTTCATTTGATTGCCAACAATTGCCCAATTCGTGAGTAACCAATTTGATGACCAGATATTTGGTATAGCCAAATATCGATTAATCACCAAAACAAAACAATCAACTGCATCACTACCATTCTACCAGATATGCTTCATCCTATTCTAGTTTTCAACATAGGAAAACCTTTGATTGCATAGAAGAGAGTAAAGGTATTTTCGTAATAAGGCAAACAGTACCTGAATTGGATCAAGAAATTCATCTGGTATGTCACCAAGCATAGCCTCAGCATCCATTGCCTCAGAAGCAGCAGTTTTTGACTTACTGGCAAGTTGCATAAACTCCTGTATGATTTGGGGGTCTCCCCCAATCTTCCACAAAATATTTGCTGCACTTGCAAACAACTGCGATAGATAGAAAATTATTAGAATACAAGCACAGAGACTAAAAACTAATGGGAGAAAACAAAGGAGAACAGACCTGCTCATTGTATGATCTTCCATCTTTTGAGATGGCTGCTGGGAATATACCTTCTTTATCACCCCTTGTGATATGGACATAGATGGTGGCAATCTACCATGTAAAGACAGAAATGAAGATGAAAAAGAGCTAATAGTAACAGAAGAGCACTGAAGTACAGAAAAGTTATATATCTCCATGAGACCTGTTTCAAGAGCTGCTTCGGCTTGAACTCATACTTTTCAGGATCTTTTACAGTCAATGATTTCCTCTGAGGACCAGCAAGTTGCAAGAGGAAGTAATTTAGCATGCTTGCCACCCTTTCCACCTAAATAAAGGACTCCTTGTTAGTACAATGCCCTTTCATACTACATGAAGGAGATAGTTTTAATAATTTGGTTCCTTCAGATTTTACAAGTAATATCTTACAGGCATAAAATACATTAGACAAGTAAAATATGTAATTAAGTCCGTGTAGAGTTGAAGCTTTGTTAGTAATAAAATAAAATTAAACTTAGTTTTATATATTTATGGAAATTAAATATATGGTTTATGATATTACCATTTCAGGAAGGAGGAAAGGTGCTGGAATCTGCTCTGACGTGAAAGCAAGCATCCCAACATCCTCATTTGCTAGCTTCATGTCAAATCGAACAATCTAAAAATATAAAGTGGATCAGTAACTACCATCAAATAAACTTCATTAAAAATATCATGCGACACAGGACAGGTAAACACTAGTAAAGAAAACTAACATTCTCCCACTGATGAAATACACGCAATCTCTCCTCTCTTTCTTGAGGTGGCCTGCTTTCCCACTCTACAACATTAGCCATTTCAGCCTCTATTTCTTTCAGTTCGAGGATTTTGTTCAAACTCTCATCAAGAAGATAGATGCTATCATTGATAAGGAAGTTCAAAAAATTTAAATATACGCCCTTCTCCTCCTCTTTAGCTATCTGTCATATGAAAAGGTGGGAAATATTTTCAGTCACAAGAAAGTGCAATACAAATGCATGTACGAGGATAAATTGCTTACTCGTCTCCATGCATTCCGATGACTGGGGACATCCCATAGATACTCTAGAAGCTCAGCAATATTATGTCGAATGTTAAACTTGTCAAAGAACTGTACAAAATGCAAAGATATGTCATAACACTAAATTTAGATGATTTCACCAAAACCCAAAATAGTGAAATATTAAAAAAAAAAAATCTTGACACTCACTTGTGTATGGGAACCAGTGAATTCAATATCCACATAAAGCTTTAGAAGATTTTTGACCAGGTAATCGAGACATAGTTGGTGCCCCTCAAATAATGAGGCTGTAGAACTCAACCCACTGCACCAATGACATCATAAAACTTTTTAAATGCGCAGCCATACAGTCAAAAAAAAGATACAATTGTGAAGTTCATAAAAAAATATGGACCTTCTTTGTGGCATCCAGCAATTCAAAACTTCAACCATCTTTGCTCTAAGGTAAGGATTTTTAATGTATGAAGTGCCCGCCATGAACATAATGATGAAGTTGAGAAAGTCATCCTGTCAGAAACAGGATGATTAGGAGCAAATTCATAAGTACACAACTAAGCTCTGCCAATCACAAAATCAGGCACCACTACTACTGTGGAATGGCTCAGAAGCATACTCACCAACGCAAAACTTTCCAAAGCTTTTGGAATTCTAGAGGTTAGAACTAGTAAATCCATTGCATCATCGAGGAAATGCTCTGGAATGCAAGCAAATTCCTTTGGACATTGTGATGGCAAAGGCATCTTAAATCCGCCAACAAGGTCTACTGACCATAGTATCATTAATCTGTAGAAAGATAGTGCACGTTGAAGAAATGCACCATCCTGGTTAAAGACAAACTGTTAGTGTTGCTTTTAAAGGAAGGCAGTAGTTAATGCAAAAAGAAAAAAGGAATTGGAGGCATTTCATATAATCAGACCATCTAGAACAGTATCCAAGACCTCTGACATGAAACAAAATTTAATCCAAGATGTTATATGAAATGTTTACTGGAAAACAACAGACTCATCCTTAATGCACAGGAGCACACTATGTCCTGCCGGGATATATGATATTATATGATGCCCAAAAGAACAAAGTAGAGTTTTTTTTTCTTTTACATAATAGCAAAATCAAAATAAAAAATGAGAATAATCAAATTTGTGATTATCATGCCATTTATGATCCACAGAGGTCCACAACGAAATAAATAAAATAAAACGTACTATCTTGCAATAGTTCAAGAGACCTTAACATGCCCAACATACGTTCTATAAAAACAAAGGATTCACTACAACTGGTCACATCATCCTATGTACCTCACATTTTCTTCAAAGAAGATTTGCACTAGTAATAAGGTGAATAGTTTTCTTTTTCATTTTATAAGGCAGTAATAAGATAGAGGTTGACAGGGAACAAAAAGGGACCAGATTATATAGAGCATACCCTAATTATCTGAGCTTCATAACAGAGTTTGTCCTGTGATAAAATCTCAACTATCTTCTCTAAGCGTTTTATATCTTGATCAAGCTGTGCTGAACCACCTCCTTGATCTCTCATTGCTCTGTTTGAATCCAAATCATCTTGGCACCTTGCGAGATCCTAAATATTTGATAAAAACAATAACAGGTGTTCAGTGAAAAATTCAAGAATGCATGCTTTGATCTGAAAATATTGTTTTCATTTGGCCTGTATGTGCTACAAAGCGTTCCTACAGATTAATTATCAATATGCATAGATTCTATCAAAATGCAAAACTTCGAAACATAATACAAAAACAAAAGAAAAGGATGCTTCAAATATATCAAGACCTGAGCAATATGTTTGAAATCCGATAGAGCTTTCATCAGCCCCAGATTGAGCACCCTTGCAGTCATGAAGAAGCATTCACAAATAAATGAGAAATTCTCTTTCTTTGAGCAATTCACAAGTGACCCGCCTTTAGAAGAAAGAGAAACTGTGCTATTGTTGCCAGAGCTTGTCGCTTCTTGTGATTCAACAAAGCGAGCCTCTCCACTGGCACTATCTTCAGCATGCTCATAGCCCCTGTTCTCTATCCAAGATGATACTTCCTCGGAAGAAGCATTTATTGCAGTCAAATTCCTGCAGTACAAAGAGTAACATATTATTTACTAAAATAACTTAAAATATGCATTATACTAACTTTGCACAGAACATTAATACCAAATTTCTTAGAGAAGTAACCCACTTGAAATCAATTCTATCGTTGCAGAAGAGGTAATTGACATCAATCTTGTCCTTCTTAGACTCCATCCTATCCAGAAAAGGCTCACATAGACGTAGCATCACGGCACTGAGATTCACAAACATACCTGAGCTGGCACTCTTTAAAGGGTCTACCTGTTGCATGACACAACGTGAATTTAGTCCAGCACAGAATATCAATAACAAGGATTTAAAAAAAATATATTGTTTCAAGAACAGTTGGTTACTGCAATACAAGCTACTAGACCATATAGATAGCAATATAGCATGCCAAGGATTGCACCCCTTTAAGGCAGTTCCACGTTACAAAGATTCAATCCCGAAATATGTATAGTGTTTTCTGATTTTTAAGTTGTAACAAAACTGCCATTAGGCAGTGTTCCATGTGTGTGATACATTAAAGACACTACTACATGCTCAGCACTTATCTAGCGTGTACTGGGAATACAGAGGTCTGTTGTTGTCCGTGCTCAGGTTTCTTCTAGGGCATGAAACAATTTGATACACTACTATTGAATGAATCTCGTAGATTGTATTTGATTTGTACCTACAAATGTGATCTAAACAAAAAATCTGATGCAAGGTATGGAAACCTATCTGATGGATAACTCATTATGGTTGGTTATGTCCAGTTGAATTGCCAGTTACCTGCATACGGGATCTGCCTGCATTTTTATTTATCACTTCAGCAATAAACTCGAGAACCTTTTCTCGAGTATCCATATTTTTTAGCAGGGCGAGAAGAACATCCTTAAGGCCATCGTACAAGTTATTCATAACGCTTTTGATTGTTGTAAAAGATGACATCAAATCAGCTGGTCTGCGTGAAGATGCCTCTGAGAAGCAATGTTGCCTGATCAAACATTAAATTAACAAGGTTAAGGGTATGCATAAAAAATGAAACAATAAGCTTGAATTTATAGGCATAGCAATGCAGTAGATTAAAATTTTGTAAATAAACTAAACCATAAACGTTCATTGGGATTCATTAAGAAATATTTGGGCCTGTAGCACACAAATTAAAAAGTACAGCAAAACCTTCACGTTACATGGTTTTGATGATAACAAAGAGGACTCCAGAAAAAAGTTACTCCACAAGTTCAGCACACCTCCAAAAGAACTACTTTTGGATGCAATACTTGTTCACATCTTTATAAAGAATTGAACTCCAAATAGGTTGAGTTTGGAAAAGGAACACTTGAAAATTTACCATTGGATCTAACAGGTAGGAAGCATCAATTAAGGTGACAATCAAACTTTGAACCTTTTTACATCCAACCATTCAAGAGAATATCAACCAGCTTGACTGACTCAACAGACTTATGAAGGAAAGGTTTTTTACAGTCACAAAGTTAATATAAGCACCACATTTATAATCAAAGCAGAATGGCTCACAAGAACATCCCGCAAATGCAAAGCTTTCGACACCTCAGCAAACATTAGATAAGAACATACTTGCAGCAATCAATCAACATTCAACAAAAAAACTTACCCAATATCAGGCTTGCTTGCAAACTCGCGGTCAGGAATCGCACTGACATGGAAGAACGCCCCGAGCACACTGGAGATCTCCATGATTCTCCTTCCCCAATGAGCATAATTTGATTCTTCGGTATCCACCTGGGGTGATTCACCAGAGCCTTTGCGCAGTTAGGATTCCCACCAGCCGCCTGAGCACCCGCAGCGGCTTCTGGAAGTCGCCGAGCGCCGACACCTTCTCGACGCTTTGCCTGAGGCGGTCGTAGAGCTCGCCCATGGCCGGCTCGACGGTCTCGTAATCGGCGTTGGCGAAGAATTCGTCAGGAACCCGGGGCGGCGGGCACCAGGGGGGGGTAGGGTCGAGCGGGTCGGCGGCCTCGGCCAGGAGGAAGACGAGCAGCTGCGGCGGCGGGTGGGCGCGTTGTGCGGCGAAGGGAAGGTGTCGGGGTTCCGGCGACGATGCGGGCGTAGGAGAGGATGAGGCCGCGGAGGTCGGCGATGGAGGCGGCGAGGCGCGCGCGGAGGGCGGCTCGCGGATGGTGGAGATCTTGCGGGCCTCGTCGGCGGCGCGGCGAAGGAGGGAGCGAGGTAGGCGAAGGGGGAGGGGGACCGCGGCGGTGGTCCGGAGGGAGAGGCGGTCGATAAGGAGGCGCTGCGAGGCGTCGCGGAGGGCGAGGAGCGGGGCGCGACTCGGAGAGGAGCTCGGCGGCGGTGAGCTCGAGGTAGGCGCCGCCGGGTTGGGCGTGGAGGCGGGGTGAGGGAGACGAGGAGGATCTTGCGCGTGATGATGTCCTCCACCTCGTCGGGCGTCCGCTCGCGGCGGCCGCCGGGACGGGGACGCCATCGCCGTGGGGATGCGGCGCGAGGGTTGTTGTTGTCTTCGACTTCTCGACTTGTAGTTGGGGGTTGTCGGCGTCTGCGGGAGAGAGAGAGAGGGGAGGAGGAATCGCGTGTCTCGGTTGGTCTCGGGGAGTCGCTTCGCCTTACTCTGGGGTTTGGGGGAAGACGGCGATATGCCGCAGAGTTCGTGTACTGATACATACCGCAACATAAATCAAACGCTCCATCGGATTTCAACTACTATGGGCCTGTTTGGCACAACTCCTGCTCTAGCTCCCCCTCTCCTGCTGGAACTCAGCCAAACAGTTTCAGCAACATAAATCAAACGCTCCATCGGATTTCAACTACTATGGGCCTGTTTGGCACAACTCCTGCTCTAGCTCCCCCTCTCCTGCTGGAACTCAGCCAAACAGTTTCAGCTCCATAAATCAAACGCTCCATCGGATTTCAACTACTATAATTCGTTGCTTTCTCCGTTGTGACTTGTGAGTTGTTTTTGGAAATTAAGAGTATCTCTAAATATTATTTTGTTACTATACTTACTCTCTCCATTTTATATTATATATGTCACTGGAAAAATGGACCATACGTTGCAACGGGTAAAAACGTTTTGGATCGCTATATATTATACTTGTTCCCTACTTTGGTTTAATTTTTTTTATTTGATACACACTTTAGATGATATTTGTCGCGATTGGGTTTTTAATCGATATTTGATTTTATGGTTTGTTCGCTATACGCGATTAGGATTTGATTCAATCTCTAATCCCTGATTTTTTTCCCCTTTCACCGGTATACACGATGAACACATCGTGAGTGTGGGGACGAAGGGCGTGTGGGTTAGTGTTGTTAATCAGGTGTTTAAAAATCTTGTATGCAACACGTAAAACACGAAACATGTGGACGAATGAAAATAATTAATTACATAGTTAAACATAAATAATTCATGAATTATGTCACTGTTGGAACATAAATAATTAAGAAACATGAATATAAATAAAATTTATATGAATTTATAATCAATGTTGGTCATAAAATAATATATATCATGAGAAACATTAGCCAAATTTCTAGTTGGTTCAATTTAGATAGAATTAAATTAATAAGCAGTCATAAGCAATTAAAGTGATACTAATGCTATTTCTGAAAATAGAAAATACATAAAATCACTGAGAGAGAGAAAAAAATTGATTTTAGCCCGGCCCAAACTTACAGCCTTCTTATGTGTGTACATGCAGCCCATGAGGCGACCACATGGCCTGGGAACGGCGCATGGCCTGTCGTGGGAGAAGCCGAAGCCGTTCGATCTGATGGACGGTCCTAATTGATCCCGACCTATATAAATATTCGGCAGCCCAAACCATAACCCTAAAATCATTTCCCCTCCCCCTCTCTCTCTCAAAACGACGATGGCAGCGGCGGCTCCACCCTACGCCGCTCCCCATCTCCCTACCCCGGCGGCGCCTCTCCCCCTTCCCTGCCAATGGTGCCTCTCCCCCTCCCCTCATCGGCGGCACCCTTCCCCTCCCCTCACCGGCGCCGCTCCATCTCCCTATCTCCCTCCCGTTTCGTCGGCTCGATGCGGTGTAGCGATGGCGGGGGTACGACGCGGAGACGGCGGTGACGACCGTCCTTCCCCTCCCCCCTCTCTCTCTCTCGCCTGCCTCCCGCGACGGATCTGGTGACGGCGGCATCGGCAACGGCCGCGGTGGTGGTGGCTGAGGACGGATCCGGCGGTGGCGGCTGCTTCCTTCTCCAGTGTGGTGTGTTGATTTGGGATGTTAATTTTGTGGGGATTCTTGATTTTGATTTAGGATTACAATTGAGTGATCTTGTGATTCATGTATTTTGGGAATTGAGGGCAAATGGGTTGGGAGCAATCGGCTTATCTGCTTGGGGATTTTATTAGGACGGACTCGGACTCAAATGACGACGACGGACGAAGCGGATGATCGGAAGCCTTGAGTATTTTTTTAAAATTATTAGGTATAGATTTTGACTTTTCAAATCTTTTTTAAGGTTGATCATGTTTATAAAAAAGTTAACCACTTCCACAGCAGCAAATTAGTTTTATTAAATTTAACATTTCATATTTTTTGATAATATGTTTGTTTTGTATTGAAAATATCATTATATTTTTATGTAAACTCAGTCAAAACGTATTATAATATGAAACAGATGGAGTACTAAATAAATATCATCACTCTCACCAACAAATTCATTCTATGAATCTATTTAAGAATTAATTTTAGACTGCATTCCAACCAAAATGTTTGAAACCTATCCTCTCCTACAAGGGAATGGGATGGCTCATTAGTGTGTGATTAATTAAATATTAGCTTAAAATATGAAAAATAAATTAATTAAATGCTCCCATTCTTGCATACATACTTAATTTGGTCATGTTCGGGAAGGCAGTGAAGGGAAGTAGCTAGGATGCTAGAGCTAGACATGCATTGGTTTTAAAAAACAGGTGTAAAACATTTAAAATAGTACCTTTTGTTATTACAAAAATAATTTCGAATTAAAATCCTTAATTCAAATATTGTGTCAAGGGGCATTTTGAGTGCATGGTTAAAAATAATATCCATAAAAATAATTTAGATTTATAGGTTTCAAATAACCTAAACAATATGCACGAGTTACTTAGCCAGCGCGCCAAATGGCATACCCAAATTCTAGTACTAGATAAATACAAAGCATGTTCTGGACAAGTGATAAATACAGATAAATTAACTATCCTTTTCAACATTAACATAGAATAGTGGCAACAAAGAGAAGTAATGGATATTTTACACATCTCAGTTGAAGGATTAAAATGGAGATATTTTAGACTACCAGCTTATATTGGGAAGAGAAATTCAAAAACTTTCAGTACATTAAAGAAAGAAGGCTTGTAGCAAAATTCAGTGGTGAACAGAGAAGTTATTGCAAGCCATTTCCCTGAGTTTGTACAAACTCAATAGCTGCAGCCAGTATGTCTTCATAATGGAATGCTTTTGTGTTCCTTTTAAAAAAAGAGATAATCCATGAAATGCCATTGACAAGCGTCTAAGTCCCAGAAATACCATCGACAAGTGTGAGTTTCAAGAAATGCCATCGTACAAATGATTTTGTCCCAAAAATGCCATCGCCGTTAGGGTTCCGTCCATTCCGCGCCGTTAAGTTCTATAGGATGGACAATGTATTTAACGGCACGAAATGGACAGAACCCTAACGGCGATGGCATTTTTAGGACAAAATCATTTGTACGATGGCATTTCTTGAAACTCACACTTGTCGATGGCATTTGAGGAATCGCGTGTCTCGGTTGGTCTCGGGGAGTCGCTTCGCCTCTGGGTTTGGGGGAAGACGGCGATATACCGCAGAGTTCGTGTACTGAATTACTGATACATACCACAACATAAATCAAACGCTCCATCGGATTTCAACTACTATAATTCGTTGCTTTCTCCGTTGTGACTTGTGAGTTGTTTTTGGAAATTAAGAGTATCTCTAAATATTATTTTGTTACTATACTTACTCTCTCCATTTTATATTATATATGTCACTGGAAAAATGGACCATACGTTGCAACGGGTAAAAACGTTTTGGATCGCTATATATTATACTTGTTCCCTACTTTGGTTTAATTTTTTTTATTTGATACACACTTTAGATGATATTTGTCGCGATTGGGTTTTTAATCGATATTTGATTTTATGGTTTGTTCGCTATACGCGATTAGGATTTGATTCAATCTCTAATCCCTGATTTTTTTCCCCTTTCACCGGTATACACGATGAACACATCGTGAGTGTGGGGACGAAGGGCGTGTGGGTTAGTGTTGTTAATCAGGTGTTTAAAAATCTTGTATGCAACACGTAAAACACGAAACATGTGGACGAATGAAAATAATTAATTTGTGTTGGCTCAATTAATTACATAGTTAAACATAAATAATTCATGAATTATGTCACTGTTGGAACATAAATAATTAAGAAACATGAATATAAATAAAATTTATATGAATTTATAATCAATGTTGGTCATAAAATAATATATATCATGAGAAACATTAGCCAAATTTCTAGTTGGTTCAATTTAGATAGAATTAAATTAATAAGCAGTCATAAGCAATTAAAGTGATACTAATGCTATTTCTGAAAATAGAAAATACATAAAATCACTGAGAGAGAGAAAAAAATTGATTTTAGCCCGGCCCAAACTTACAGCCTTCTTATGTGTGTACATGCAGCCCATGAGGCGACCACATGGCCTGGGAACGGCGCATGGCCTGTCGTGGGAGAAGCTGAAGCCGTTCGATCTGATGGACGGTCCTAATTGATCCCGACCTATATAAAGAGGCTTATGGATGAATGAGATCACGCTGAGGTTTTCATTCACTCCCATCGGAGGATGCCGATTGATCTACTGCTTTCCAATAATGTTTTTGAACCTTGTACCTTCTTAGTCAAACTTAATATTTTTGAAGCTTGTACCTTCTTGGTCAAACTTTTACTCAATATGCAAACACATCAAGTCGATGATATTGAGATCAAGTCTCTGATTAATGATATTGAGAATAGCTTCAGTTCTAATAGGTAACATTACCTATTGCGTCATTGTCCAATTAGAGTATCTCATCACATGATTGTTTTTTCCCCTTATTTACTACACCTATCTTTAAATATGTATCCCATTGTTGCATTAATCGTATCAAATATCATACCTTTGTTGCTTGATGAAATATATAGCTTCTCTAGATCATTTAAGATCCATGATTGGGTGATCTTCCTTTCTCCAACACAATTAGCTTAGATCATATTTTCAACAATAATTTGCATATATCTCTTGTCACATTGCTTAAAACTTCTTAAAGTATCACTAGAACTATCTAGCCTTCATGTAGCCAATATCTCCTTTACGTACTAAACTGCTTATTTGTGAACTTATTGTGATTTGGGAAGTGATTGTTTGAAGTTTTTCTTTTCAGATCTCTGGAGCACCCAAACAACATGGTGAACTTGATAAAAGATTATTGTAGGCTGAACTTTGCTAAACAAGTAGGGTAAGTGTGGATCATTTTTAGCAAGTCATAACATTGCTAAATATAATATCTGATTATTGTAATCATTTAGGCATGGGAATCAAGGACATAGCAAATTGTGGTCAATTGTCTGAAATTAGATCGTCAAGAGAAGAAGGTCAAATTCCATTGCTTGCTTTGTGGAAATGAAGGCTGGACTTACCATACCACAAGATATCTACAACATCACCTAACAAATCAATGTCCAAAGATTACCGATAGTGTACATCAACGACTTGCTGCATGGAATGCTTCCAAAGTGAACCAGAAATAAAAATCCAAAGTGAACCAGAAATAGAAATCCAAAAGACAAACACAGTGTTGGCCCTAAAACTAGGATAAAAGAACCTAAGGTGTATGAACTAAAGTATTTTTCATATATTGCAAGGCAAGACACCATTTACATAGGGGTATATGTCCTTTTATAGGACTTTTAGGTCAGTTTCTACAGCAACCAACATGCTACAGTACTCAAAACAGCTAAATATCACTAGCTAGTAGTCAATTTCTAGTTCTCTTGTACAACTTCAACTTTACAACTAAGCAATAACCCAACTATAGCTAATTATCTAGATGCATCATGTTCTTTACAACTCACGGGACAATCCAATTTGATTTCGTAATCTCAAGAACACAAATTAATTCCAACACACAATTGCTTGATGACAATACAACCGGTATGTTAAATTTGCACCCATTTAGCGTAATTTTGTCAATTAGTTTCGGATTGCAATGGATGTATTTCCATATCATATAGGTACGAATGAGTAGAATGTTGTTGTTTCCCAACATGGAGAACAATTGAATGTCAAAGATCAAGATGAACTGCAAAACATCAAGGAGAAGGTAAGGTTTGCTTATTAGCTAGTTATACATTGATGGTTTTTTATTTTTGTGTCTACGTTTCCTACCAATTAGGAGCTAGTTTTAGGGCCTGTTTTTCTTAAGAGATAATCCATGCAATGCTATTGACAAGCGTTTAAGTCCTAAAAATGCCATCGACAAGTGTGAGTTTCAAGAAATGCCATCGTACAAATGATTTTGTCCTAAAAATGCCATCGCCGTTAGGGTTCTGTCCATTTCGTGCCGTTAAATACATTGTCCATCCTATAGAACTTAACGGCGCGGAATGGACGGAACCCTAACGGCGATGGCATTTTTGGGACAAAATCATTTGTACGATGGCATTTCTTGAAACTCACACTTGTCGATGGCATTTTTAGGACTTAAACGCTTGTCAATAGCATTGCATGGATTATCTCTTAAGAAAAACAGGCCCTAAAACTAGCTCCTAATTGGTAGGAAACGTAGACACAAAAATAAAAAACCATCAATGTATAACTAGCTAATAAGCAAACCTTACCTTCTCCTTGATGTTTTGCAGTTCATCTTGATCTTTGACATTCAATTGTTCTCCATGTTGGGAAACAACAACATTCTACTCATTCGTACCTATATGATATGGAAATACATCCATTGCAATCCGAAACTAATTGACAAAATTACGCTAAATGGGTGCAAATTTAACATACCGGTTGTATTGTCATCAAGCAATTGTGTGTTGGAATTAATTTGTGTTCTTGAGATTACGAAATCAAATTGGATTGTCCCGTGAGTTGTAAAGAACATGATGCATCTAGATAATTAGCTATAGTTGGGTTATTGCTTAGTTGTAAAGTTGAAGTTGTACAAGAGAACTAGAAATTGACTACTAGCTAGTGATATTTAGCTGTTTTGAGTACTGTAGCATGTTGGTTGCTGTAGAAACTGACCTAAAAGTCCTATAAAAGGACATATACCCCTATGTAAATGGTGTCTTGCCTTGCAATATATGAAAAATACTTTAGTTCATACACCTTAGGTTCTTTTATCCTAGTTTTAGGGCCAACACTGTGTTTGTCTTTTGGATTTCTATTTCTGGTTCACTTTGGATTTTTATTTCTGGTTCACTTTGGAAGCATTCCATGCAGCAAGTCGTTGATGTACACTATCGGTAATCTTTGGACATTGATTTGTTAGGTGATGTTGTAGATATCTTGTGGTATGGTAAGTCCAGCCTTCATTTCCACAAAGCAAGCAATGGAATTTGACCTTCTTCTCTTGACGATCTAATTTCAGACAATTGACCACAATTTGCTATGTCCTTGATTCCCATGCCTAAATGATTACAATAATCAGATATTATATTTAGCAATGTTATGACTTGCTAAAAATGATCCACACTTACCCTACTTGTTTAGCAAAGTTCAGCCTACAATAATCTTTTATCAAGTTCACCATGTTGTTTGGGTGCTCCAGAGATCTGAAAAGAAAAACTTCAAACAATCACTTCCCAAATCACAATAAGTTCACAAATAAGCAGTTTAGTACGTAAAGGAGATATTGGCTACATGAAGGCTAGATAGTTCTAGTGATACTTTAAGAAGTTTTAAGCAATGTGACAAGAGATATATGCAAATTATTGTTGAAAATATGATCTAAGCTAATTGTGTTGGAGAAAGGAAGATCACCCAATCATGGATCTTAAATGATCTAGAGAAGCTATATATTTCATCAAGCAACAAAGGTATGATATTTGATACGATTAATGCAACAATGGGATACATATTTAAAGATAGGTGTAGTAAATAAGGGGAAAAAACAATCATGTGATGAGATACTCTAATTGGACAATGACGCAATAGGTAATGTTACCTATTAGAACTGAAGCTATTCTCAATATCATTAATCAGAGACTTGATCTCAATATCATCGACTTGATGTGTTTGCATATTGAGTAAAAGTTTGACCAAGAAGGTACAAGCTTCAAAAATATTAAGTTTGACTAAGAAGGTACAAGGTTCAAAAACATTATTGGAAAGCAGTAGATCAATCGGCATCCTCCGATGGGAGTGAATGAAAACCTCAGCGTGATCTCATTCATCCATAAGCCTCTTCAAGTAATCATTCAATCCTGCCCAATTCTGATTGTTGATTCATAAGTCTCTTCAAGTAATCATTCAATCCTGCCCAATTCTGATTGTTGATTAACAAGCTCTTGTAGGATAGGCAATCAACCCGGTAGGTATTGAATGTAAAATAAAAATGTAACAAGATATGCAAGTCAATACGTAAGCTTGTTTAACTGGAGGCATGCAAGTGGTATTCATGCTTCAGGGGTGTAGTCATTCTCCCCGGGCAAACGGCCACACGCTTGCGCGGTGCATGAACGCCCCCTGTCGTCCCAATCGTCTACTCTCCAAAACTCCATTGTCCTCGTGGCTCTGCGCCATCGATCGCAGCCCGCCCGCTATCCCACCAATAAACTCCTCGAGTCGCTATTCGCTAAACACCGTTCGCCTCGCTCCTAGATGCACTGGAGAGAGAGTGCGGCGCGGGTCGAGAGGAATGGGTGCACGCAATGCCATTGCATGACCTCGCTTGGTCGCTCTGATGATTCTTGCCATCCGGCACAGCTGAGGTGGCAACTTTGCTGGACAGTGCTGTGGCGTAGCGTCGAGCCGACCACCAAGGTGTCGTTTGTGATCACGTCACGTGTGTGTGCACGTGGTCAGACATCCAAACCACGGTGATCAATGACAAAACGCATACTCTAGATGCTTGTTGATGGCATTTCTTAATGTTTCTCTCATATTTAATATAGTTACTTAAAGGAACACAAATTTATTATTATTCTTCCAACCATCCACTATTACATAGCTGCAACAGCATGCACTCTTTTATTGCTTATGATTTATTTGAAAACCATCCTTAGCAATCCAAGCCTATGATTGACATTTCTTGGTTATGCACTCACTGATATATCTTGGTAGCTCTTGTAGGCATGACTAGGAGTGAACACACCTAACTCATCTCCCCTGTTGTGCTTGAGCCTCCTAGCTTCTTCTCTTGAGATACGATATGCATTTGCTACAACATCATCAGGAAGTGCACGGAAGATGGAATTCTTTCCTGCCATGTGGCTAACCATGGAGTTAGGGTTGGTTTTCAATGCAATATATGAGCATCCTTCCCTTTGTGCCTTTTTAATGACTACATGGTGTTGTGGTATAATTAGAAGCTGCCCACGACGGAGCTCTCCATCGAACACTGTCTTTCCATTGTTGTTGACAACTTGAACTCGGGCACGACCTTGAGTAATATACACGACACTATGAGCGTTGATGTTCCAAAAAGGTGAAAGGAGTGCGTTCTGCAATAGAGAGAACATTGTCAGCATAATTTTCAAAATATTTTCTTTCATGAGGATAATATGTCATGTGGTTTTACCTGATATAAATTTACTTTAACGGCACTCATCTGTACAAGATTAAGAATGGGGAACTTTTGGCCATTTAGATATGTGATCCTTCCTGCTCTGGGGTTGTATGTATCTGCGAGGTTCGGGTTGTCGATATTTTGCCTTACCCTCATGGTACAAAAGGTCTCATCCAAACCATTAGAGCAACTACCTTGAAGTTGTTTTTGTTGATATTGTGTTTGGCCATAGTCTCTCGGTTGCACCTGTTCTTGTTGTTGCTCTTGCAACGATGCATATGGTTGGAGAAAGGAAAGACCATGCTCAACACGAACTATTTCTCCTCTTTGGTCATTTTGGCACTGGAGTTGTCTTGCTACTCCACTGCTTATGCCAAGAGCCTTGCTAAGTAGTTCAACACTAAATCCACCAAAGATGTTCTTCGAATTGTCCCTTGCCTCATATCTATACAATTGTTGACCTATCTTATTGTTGCCAGCTAAAAAGAAATCCTAACAATCCATAAACAAACAATTAGTATGTCAAAGGGAGTTGCCCAATAAATCAAATAAATTATTGGAATACTTAGGGTGATGACTATAGATAATATACGATGAATTACCCTGTGTCTAGGATCAAGTTGGTTAGCACTATTGTATATATCAGTGACATATATGGCAACAATTGGTGCATCACCATCATTGTAGCACCAATGAGCAACACCAGCAGGCAATGCAACTACATCCCCCTGTTGAAAACGATGGATCTTTTGATGTTCATCTCTAAATTTATGGCTTTGGCTTTGGCCTTCCAATTGTTGGTCTTGCTCGGATTGCTGAAACTGTTGTTGATAGGTCTCAGGACATCCTGGGAAAGTTGGTCCTGTTATACCTCTACCTGCAAGTGTGGATTGCCATGTTAATAAAATTATATAAGTACAAGGGTTAATCAATATATACTTAAATGTAATCACAAACCTTGGATGACATATACCAAAGTTGCTCCATTGGAGTAGTGAGGTAACAGAAGACCTCTAGGTTCGATAACTCGACGGACAACAGATACTCCAGTACATTGAAACAACTCATTAGAGACATCAAAAAACTCAGTTATACCAGCTTGGGACCTTACAGTGCGAATCGGCTCAAATGCTTGCAACCGATCAAATCTGCATTCTCTTGGACTTCCACGGCGAGAACTTTGCCATTGACTAGTACTTTGGCTAAGAAGTTGGGCTAATGAACCATGACACAAGAGGAACAAGCAAACGACAGAGAAAACTATAGGGAATTTGATGGTTGCCATGTTTTTGTGGGACTGAACTCAATGCTTTTGTGAGAAATGGTGATATATGTGGGTCCTTTTATAGTGAAGTAAAGTAGTGATCGACTAGATGTTAAGATAGAGTTTGTTAATGTCCACATATGAAGTGACTCACTAGATAGAAGTAAGGTACACGAAAGGTGGATAGATAAATTGACATACAAGTATCAATGGGATGCACAATGGTCTGTTTGATCTCCTTTTCTTTGCTTTTATTTTTCAGTGAGCCTTCTTGTCATCTTCCACAAAGAATTATGTGCAAGGTGGACTATATGTTGTGTGTTGCTTTAGTGATTGATTTTGGGATGAAACTTTTACAGTGAGTGCATCACTTTAAACAATCAGTTAGACCTACTACATTTGGGAGTCACAAGAAGTGAATAAGTCATAACCACGTCATATATTATCTCTTGTATTGCTACATGACAAACAAAATGCAGTTTTTTTAGGGCATATGTGATTTTGGTTTTGGTTTCTTATGAGAAAATTTATTACTTTAATTTTATGCATATCTTTTTTGATGATCATGATATTAACCCATCCAGGGACATGAACCAGTATAAAAAAATCCTTGCACTTTATTCTCTTATTCCATGCTCGCATATACGTTGGTTTCAGCTATATAAAGGTCTCTCAAATACCATGGTCAAGTATAACCCAGCAACACATTTCATTATAAGCCAAGAGATAGGATATTCACAAATATAATATCATGCAAGTTGGTAGTAAGGATGAATTATTCTTTCATCTTGGAACAATACTATAGCATGTGCTTGTCAAGATAGTAAAGCACTAAGCTATAAGAAGCTACACTTACATTGCACACTAACCTAAAATTCTTATACAGCTTTGAAACTTATATCTATTGAGCATTGCATTGAGTATTATATAGCGCGCAATATCTAGCACCATGGACTAACCATGTAACCTGAATGCTCTCCAAGTAGTTTCAGTTATTTATCTTTTTACACTTCTAGAACAATTTGTTTTCAGGTAGATTGCATGTCTTCATTTTAGAAAGCAAAGAAAACACGTAACAAATGGGACAATTACAGCCGAGGAAAGCCTTTGTTGTAGGAGACATCCCTCAAGGCCTGTACTGCAATGAATTCAGGGACATATACCTTAGCAAGAAGCACTTCTCATAGAACCATTTTATGCGTTGGGAAATTACATATCAGCCATACTTTAGCCCATTTTTAGACGGTGGGATTTTTCTCCTAAGTTATAAGAAATTTAACCATTGCCGCAAGTTTAACTTCATTTGGTTGAATTCCACTTTGAGATATGAGAATAGGTAAATGCATGAAAAAAAAAATGCATGTCTTGTAAAACATCATGGTCTAGGCATATAGGTTCCTTCAAAAGTGATGTGATGAGGACAACACTAGCTCGGATATGACCATGGCTACATTATCTATTCATCAACCAAAGGTGTATGTATTCTATGAAAGATTTATGTATTATATATTTGAACAAATATTACTGCACCATGAGTTTTGTGTGTTCTTATTTGCAGAGTTACTTTTTGGGTGACGGGAAAGACATCAAAGGCAAGGAATGCATGGATGATCAAATAAGTTGATTGTGGACCAAACCAAGACATTCCTTAAGTCTACTCCTACATCACCACGTCACTTTTGGTCCACAAGAGGCAAGACATTAAGTTCTGTACATTTTGAATTCGGATTCGGGCCTTCTGACAACATCAACTTCAAACGGAGGCCCATGGACTATGTTAGGATGCTGATGAGGAACTAT
The DNA here is from genome assembly GCA_009805545.1 of Oryza longistaminata. Taxonomy (NCBI): domain Eukaryota; kingdom Viridiplantae; phylum Streptophyta; class Magnoliopsida; order Poales; family Poaceae; genus Oryza; species Oryza longistaminata. The sequence continues at coordinate 2,462,718 of CM020180.1, forward strand.
GAAACTCTTGCGGTCCATGAGTACTCGTTGGAAAGCTTATGGAGTATACTTTCATCTCCTAAGTTGTTAGGATTATGCAAAACAAGCCACGTACCTTATCCTGACCGAGTCTGATTTGGCCTTGGACCTTGTAATTATGTCATGGGCTAAGACCAAGGGGTAGATGCCCTAGGGCTAACCTTAGGACATCCCTAATCAAATTTATTCAGTAGCCTTCATCGTTTAGAATCAGATTTTGCTTAGACTATTCTGCCAAATGCAGTTTCACAGCTAGTTCGGTTTGTAGAACCCCAACTCCAAGTGCTTAATCATTCATCTATAAATCAAGTTGCAATCTACCTTGTTCTTGCTTGTGTTATTTGATTCGTATCAGAGATTAAACCGTACGATCTGGATCAAACAACCCTCCATTGCTCGGTTGCTCCATTGCTATCGAACGTGAAGCCCAGCCCAATACTAATTTTCTCTCCCACAACACTATGGTTAGCCCAGTCCAAATCACTACCCTACTATCTAGCACCGGCTGTCCGGCATCATCGTTGAGATGCGAAACGCCGCTCGCCGCACACACCCCACAGTAGCGACACCTCCCCTTTTTCTCCCTCCTTTGGTATCTCCCATTCTCAATAACTCTCTTTACTGTGCATTGATATCTCTCCTTCACATTCATCTTCTCCATATTTATAAAGGAATTGAAATTGTCAGTTGAATGGAGACCATGCCTGCATTGCTGCAACTGCATCGCTGCAACTGCATCGCTTTTCAACATCATGGCCACAATCAGCTCCGTGGTACGATAGGTTTACCAGTAGATTCTAATAGTCTCCAGTATGCAAGCCTCACTTGCCGATTCGTTTGTTTATGTCGATTCACCTACCTATTCCTATGTCACCCATCTATTTTTCTAGAGGCATCTATTTCTTCTCTGCTTTATTTTTTTTAGCCCGATCCCACTTTTTTATACCGATTCATTTGATTTCATTTTTTCCTATGTTGATTAATCCAATTCCTCCTGAAGTGATGGTAACAATACATCAGACTATACATTGGTCCCCTTTCTCAATTTTGATGTTTTCAGATTTTGGTGATGCTGTTGAATGAAATGCTGAATAAAGATCTCTGATGTGATATCCTTCTCTATTCAAGCTATAGTTTTGCTCCTGACAGTATGTCATTTGAATGATCCCTTTTCGCTGTCTCAAATTATCTGTCGTTCTGTCTTTTTGTGGCTATTGATTATATTCTGTGATCATATAGCTGTGTACAAGGATACGAGTATTCCTGTTCCATGAGTTCCAATTTGTTTTTGTAATCAGTTTTTTGTAAGTGGTCTAGATCTAGCTGAAAAGTATATGCAGGTGTTCGTATGACAATTGATGAGCTATGTATCAATCCATCATTCAATTCAAGATGGGTTGCAAGTTATGATCCTGACCAACCACTTGGGTAAAGGGAATTCTGTATTGAAAACTTCGTTTTTACCAGAATCCAAAGATGTGAGAGTAATTCCAACAAACCAGATCAAAACATGTTTGCCTACAATATATTATTTCGTCTTTCAAGGAACTTAATCAGCGGGAGTAGTAATATACTTTTGAGAGTATTTTTGAATGTGCTATTTCAAGGCATTTTTATGTACAGGTGATTTGACAACCATGTAAGTTGTGATTCCATTCTTATGTACAGGTGATTGATTCACTTTGAAACCTAATGATTAAGTAGCGTTTGTTGTTAGTCATGATTTTGTTCATGCGGTGATGATTGAGATGTCCAAGACAAGCACATGTATGCAAAGTTGCGAAAAATGTGAAAAGGTTTGTCATCCATTGCTAATTCAAGCTATCTGCAATCAGGTTTATCTTGCAGAATGCTTTTCTAGCATCATAATAAGGACATATTGCACAAAGATATCAGGTTTACAAATAAATTACCATCTTGAGAAATAATATATTCTCTTTTTCAATGGACAGTCATTGGAGTAGAACTTCAGTATCAGATGCATTGTAAATGTAACCCATGTTTATTCTTTCAAGATATATATTGGTCTCTTTTTCTTTAGAAGTTTTCACCAATGTCTTACAAACTCAGCTACTATTGTTTCCCTGTTTTAATTTGAGTTTTCTCAGCATTGCTACTTGCATGATTGAAGAAACAATATCCATGATTGGTTCATAGCAGGGGTGGATCCAGAAATAGAATGGAGGGTTTATCTCCTTCCTCCAGCCCCCTTTCTCTTCCTCTCCCTCTTCTTCCCCCTACCCCTCCCCTTCTCTCAATGGTGATCCAGCACCTACGCTGGATCTGCCCTCTGGTCCACTACAAATACCTTGTCCTACTTCTCCTAAGATATATCACCTATAATATTTTTCATGTTGAATATTTCTTACCAATTTTCGCAGCAACGCGCAGGGTATCATCTAGTATAGAAATGTTTTACTTCCAGAGATATCTTGTGATCAAATTTTTGAGAATTTTTCATGACCATTTTAATAGTAACTAGGAGATATTCCCTAAAGAAATCAAAATAGTTTCCTTCTATATTTTCTACATATCTCTTTCAATCACTCCCTAAAACTTCATGTACATTGACTTGGTTGTACATTTCTTTAGGGACAATTGCATATGTGCCCCCACTTTGAAAGCCAATTGTTGTTTTGCCCTCACTTTTAGGGTTTGCATTTTTTTACCCCCACCTTTTGAATCTGAAGCAGTCGTCTACCCTCACTTGTGACAGCCGTTTGGTGGGTCCCACGTTATGTGTTAAAGAAATACAAAAGAAAAAAAAAAAAGGATTTAGGAATTATGAAATGACCTTTGTACCCCTGAGGGAATAGATAGGGTTGAGTCTTCCACCCGTGCGTCTCCCACCCCGTGCGCTCTGGAAAAGCTTGTCGAAACCCTAGCTAGCGCGGGGGCGAGGGCAACGGCGGCGGCGCGGCGCAGGGGCGGCGGCCGCGGCCCGCGGTGCGCGCACGTGCGAGGCGGTGGCAGCCGAGGGCGTGCGCCAGCGCCCGCTCCAGGACGGCGGTTGTCGCGTCGAGGGCCAGTCGGCACCCGCTCCCAGGAGGTCCACAGCCGGTGGCCGCGACTCTTCACGCAAAGCCCGTGAGATCTCGGCCACCGCCGCCGCCGCAATGGACGGCGTCAACTCGGTGGTCGACCCGCTGCACGAGTTCGCCAAGGACAGCGTCCGCCTCGTCCAGTGTTGCCACAAGCCCGACCGTCAAGGATAAGCGCCAATATCCTGATCCCGCTTCTGGCCTCCGATGGCACGCAGATCTGATGTTTGTTTTGTGTTTGCTTGCTTGCAGAGTTCACCAAGGTGGCGGCATGTATGCTGCAAGAAGTATCAGACGCATCGAGAGCCTTATCAGACACGGTTCGAGAGCCTTAAAAACTTACTGTTTTTTGAACATCAGACACGGCTGCAAACCAGGAGCCAGATCCGAACAAAATTCAGGTGGTGTTCCATCGCTTGTTACCAGTACACCAGAATTTCAGTTGAACACTTTGTCAGTTACTCAATTTTATTCCACAACCGTGTTAACTCAATTTATTTGACCGCTATCGTTTACTCGGTCTTTGATAGTTTTTCTTAGGCTACAGAAGTTTGTCACTTTGTCAGGTGCTCAGTCAAATCCAATATTAACTGATTTTTATTCTATTGTTGAGAAAATTTCACTTGAATACACTTCTTTTCAATCTAGTTCCACAATCTTCATGGTTTGCCATGCTTTTGGACATCTTATGTTGTGTACTTTTGTGCATATATGGACTTGTAAATATGATGTGGACCGTAATATGTGGTAATGTGCCCTCTATGTTGTGGACATGTGATGTGTGCAATTATGTTTGTGGACACTCGTTAATGTTTGTGGTCGATGACTTATATGTATCGTGGCTAATTTGTATGGGACACTTTGTAATGCTTGCTTTATATGTGACTTGTGCTAGTTGTGCCAAAATTCTGTCGAAATGTTGTCCAAATTTTATTTAAATTTTGGTCAAATTTTTTAATTGTCTAGTTTTTGTGATTTTTTTTTGTTAAAATACAAAAACATCACAGCAGATTCTCACATTTGAATTATTCACATAAGCTGAAGTCACAAAGTAGGGCAAAAATCACACAAAGCTGAAAAAAATGGGGAAAATTGCAATAACAACCGAGGGTATAAATATCCTTTTCTCTACAACTAACACTGTTAAAACCAGCTGTTAGAAGTGGGGGTACACGGCTGCTTCAGATTCAAAAGTGGGGATAAATCTGCAAACCCTAAAAAGTGGGGATAAAACAGCAATTGGCTTCGAAAGTGGGGGCATAGATGCAATTTCCCCATTTCTTATGTCGTGTTTTTATGTCTACCTTTTTATCTTTGACAACCTTCCGATACATACATTCGGCAAAAACGAATTGATTGGACTATTTTAAGCTAATGGTCATTTAGAGTAGTATTATGGATGAGTTTGTGCGGGAATTGAACTATTTGCCGCTATTGCATTTGCCAATTCTTCAAATACTCTTATTAGTTTTGGCCTTTACGAATTTGCCACTAGTAAGAGTTAATCCTATATACCTAAACAAGTGATCCCCACTATGATCCCAGTTAGTGTAGTTATTAGCAATTTCCTGAACTGTGGTTAAGCCACGTCATCTATTTGATTCCCCCGGTCGATTACATCTCACTGGTCCTCATTGCGTTATCGTAGCACCAATCGCCACCGCACCGATCCTTCCCCTAGCCCGCCTTCACCACCCACCGCATCGCCTCCCGCCTTCTACGCCCTCAGCACCGCAGGTGGACCCTCTGCCCCACGGCCGAGTCGCCCCTCCCTCTCCTCCCCGTGACGTCGCACCCTAGCGCCGCAAGTGCCTCCCAACCTCTTCGACTCTTCGCCTCCTCGGCGTGAATGGAGAAATGGAACCGTCGGTGGACACACACAGCAAGAAACGGAAACCGGTTGATCCCTGAGTCCATCCATTCATCTTCATTTTTTTGAAACAGTACGTCGCTTGCATTATTCTGGCCTTCTTTCCCATCCTATTTATGTATGATGATATACACAACAGCTGAAGAGAAGTGGTGCACAGCAGCTGGATCGATCTGCTCGGCCAACAAACAGCTTCTCCTCCATACAAGAACAAACGTCTCTGGATCAATCTGCTCGGCCAGCAAGTAGCTTCTCCTCCATACAAGCACATCCCTGCATTGATCAATCTGCTCTTCCAACAACGGGGTTGTTCCACTGCTTACTAATCTCACATGTTCCAGCGTGGTTCTTTCCCCATTCAGCTAAAACTTTTTATAATACATATTGATTGATGCGAATTGAGTAGTCACACTAATTTTTTCGTGATTCAATTATCAATTTCCAACCGATTTCAGTATCCCAAATTGGTCACTTCTTTTTTTCCCTGTAAAACAGTATTTGCACTAACAGTTTAAGTATTCCCTTGTAACATCCTAAAAATCACTAATAATAAAAATCACTAAAATTTCGAACTTTTTAAAACTTTTGCATCATGCTGGTGTTATTCGTTTCTCTGTTGCAAATATATTGCTTAAATTAAATAATATAAGATAAGTATGTTGATATGGAAATCCAAATAATAAAACCTAGAATATGGGGAAAATAATAAAAACATAATGCAATTAGAGTATTAGTTATTGACATAGGGTGCAATAAATCAAATATGAGGTTACGGGAAAACAAAGGTTAGAATCTATAAAGTTGGGAATAAAGGAAATCTAGGTTAAGTGTAATAATAATAATTCTTAATTTTTGGATTCAATAAATCATGAAATTGGAAGTATTTGATGTGGGTAAATATATAAAGGAAATATTGGAAGTGAGCTAAACAAAAATTTCATAAAAATTATCATTAGAAAGCCCTAATTGAGACTTTTCTCGGTTTGTCACTGTTCATTATGCGCTAGGTGCTCGATCCGACCGCCGCCGCCGCAATGGACGGCGTCAACTTGGTGGTCGACCCGCTGCACGAGTTCGCCAAGGACAGCGTCCGCCTCGTCAAGTGTTGCCACAAGCCCGACCGTACAAGGATAAGCGCCATATCCTGATCCCGCTTCTGGCCTCCGATGGCACGCCAGATCTGATGTTTGTTTTGTGTTTGCTTGCTTGCAGAGTTCACCAAGGTGGCGGCGTGTATGCTGCAGAAGTATCAGACGCATCGAGAGCCTTATCAGACACGGCTCGAGAGCCTTAAAAACTTACTGTTTTTTGAACATCAGACACGGCTGCAAACCAGGAGCCAGATCCGAACAAAATTCAGGTGGTGTTTCATCGCTTGGTTACCAGTACACCAGAATTTCAGTTGAACACTTTGTCAGTTACTCAATTTTATTCCACAACCGTGTTAACTCAATTTATTTGACCGCTATCGTTTACTCGGTCTTTGATAGTTTTTCTTAGCTACAGAAGTTTGTCACTTTGTCAGGTGCTCAGTCAAATCCAATATTAACTGATTTTTATTCTATTGTTGAGAAAATTTCACTTGAATACACTTCTTTTCAATCTAGTTCCACAATCTTCATGGTTTGCATGCTTTTGGACATCTATATGTTGTGTACTTTTGTGCATATATGGACTTGTAATATGATGTGGACCGTAATATGTGGTAATGTGCCCTCTATGTTGTGGACATGTGATGTGTGCAATTATGTTTGTGGACACTCGTTAATGTTTGTGGTCGATGACTTATATGTATCGTGGCTAATTTGTATGGGACACTTTGTAATGCTTGCTTTATATGTGACTTGTGCTAGTTGTGCCAAAATTCTGTCGAAATGTTGTCCAAATTTTATTTAAATTTTGGTCAAATTTTTTAATTGTCTAGTTTTTGTGATTTTTTTTGTTAAAATACAAAAACATCACAGCAGATTCTCACATTTGAATTATTCACATAAGCTGAAGTCACAAAGTAGGGGCAAAATCACACAAAGCTGAAAAAAATGGGGGAAAATTGCAATAACAACCGAGGGTATAAATGTCCTTTTCTCTACAACTAACACTGTTAAAACCAGCTGTTAGAAGTGGGGGTACACGGCTGCTTCAGATTCAAAAAGTGGGGATAAATCTGCAAACCCTAAAAAGTGGGGATAAAACAGCAATTGGCTTCGAAAGTGGGGGCATAGATGCAATTTCCCCATTTCTTTATGTCGTGTTTTTATGTCTACCTTTTTATCTTTGACAAACCTTCCGATACATACATTCAGCAAAAACGAATTGATTGGACTATTTTAAGCTAATGGTCATTTAGAGTAGTATTATGGATGAGTTGTGTGGGGAATTGAACTATTTGCCGCTATTGCATTTGCCAATTCTTCAAATACTCTTATTAGTTTTGGCCTTTACGAATTTACCACTAGTAAGAGTTAATCCTATATACCTAAACAAGTGATCCCCACTATGATCCCAGTTAGTGTAGTTATTAGCAATTTCCTGAACTGTGGTTAAGCCACGTCATCTATTTGATTCTCCCGGTCGATTACATCTCACTGGTCCTCATTGCGTTATCGTAGCACCAATCGCCACCGCACCGATCCTTCCCCTAGCCCGCCTTCACCACCCACCGCATCGCCTCCCGCCTTCTACGCCCTCAGCACCACAGGTGGACCCTCTGCCCCACGGCCGAGTCGCCCCTCCCTCTCCTCCTCGTGACGTCGCACCCTAGCGCCGCAAGTGCCTCCCAACCTCTTCGACTCTTCGCCTCCTCGGCGTGAATGGAGAAACGGAACTGTCGGTGGACACACACAGCAAGAAACGGAAACCGGTTGATCCCTGAGTCCATCCATTCATCTTCATTTTTTTTTTTGAAACAGTACGTCGCTTGCATTATTCTGGCCTTCTTTCCCATCCTATTTATGTATGATGATATACACAACAGCTGAAGAGAAGTGGTGCACAGCAGCTGGATCGATCTGCTCGGCCAACAAACAGCTTCTCCTCCATACAAGAACAAACGTCTCTGGATCAATCTGCTCGGCCAGCAAGTAGCTTCT
>CM020180.1:2470760-2521352 GCA_009805545.1 Oryza longistaminata
CCCCATACAGCACATGCCCTGCATATGATCAATCGCTCTCTCAACAACCGGTGGTCTTGTTCACTGCTTTACTAAATCTCACAGTTCCAGCGTAGTCTTTCCCCACTCAGTCTAAAACTTTTCCTTATACATACTATAGTTGATTGATCGAATTGAAGATGACTCGACCTATTTTTCAGTGATTCAAATTATCAATTCCAAACCGAGTTCATATCCCCAAATTGGTCACTTTCTTTTTTCCCTGTAAGAGACATATTTACACTAACCAGTTATATTCAACCTGTAACATCCTAAAAATCACTAATATAAAACATCAACAAAATTTCGAACTTGTTTAAAACTTTGCATCATGCTGCTTATTCGTTTCTTCTGTGCAACTATATTGCTTAAATTAAAAAATCTTAGCTAAGTATGTTGACTCTATGAAAGCCCAAAAACTTAAACCTAGAAATGGGCGAAATAACTACAAACATTAATGCAATTAGCGTTTAGTTATGACATGTGGGTGCAATAAATCACATATGAGGTTCCGGGAAAAACAACGCGTAGAATCTACTAAAGTTGGTCATTCAAAAGGTAAAATCTAGTTAAGTCGTGCAATAATAAGTTATTCCGAATTTCGAGTCAGAAATCATGAAATTGCAGTGATTTGATGCTGGATGAGATAAAGTACTATAAAAGAAATCATGAGGGAAGTGAAGGCGAAACAGAAAATTTCATAAAAATCTACCATAGAAAGCGGTGCCTAATGAGACTTTCTCGTTTGTCACTGGTCATCATGCGCTAGGGTGCTCTATCCGAGTCTACGTAGCCGACCAACACCCAGACGCCCGCCTTCCGTCGCGACACCTACGTTCCAAGGGGACGCGGCTCGGCGCTTTAGCGGACAGCGAACGCGCTCTCCAGTCTGTATCCAACGGCGCTCATCTCGTCGAGTTCCTACACCGAGTGCGACGCGCCACCTGCACCATCGCGCCACGCCGCATGTGGCGCGCAGCGTGCGCCGCGACGACCGACTACCAGAAATGGCGTGGCAGCCCGACGGCCCGACCTCCCCAGGTACGGCCCGCGCGCCACGCCCAAAAACCCGCGCCAAGCTGGCGCCCCCGTACGAACGCCCGCACTTACATCCCTTCCCTATCCGCGAGCCCCACATCCGGCTGATTGAGGTCCCTTCCCCTGCATAGCTCGCCTTTACGAGCGGCTGCCTGACACCCGCTCACCCTAGGCATTATGCCCTGCGAGGTCCTACCCCCCTACCCGCGTTATCCTTGACCCGATCGTACGCGCTATACGTGTACCGTACTATCTACGCGCGCCCGTCGCCACGCTACCCTGTTCCACCATCATCTTGAGAGCCGCTGGTAATTATGACCTTCCTCAAGCTAATATGCCCTGTCCTGCGACTCTACCCCTACGAGTGCCTAACGTGCGCGCCGTGCATGTGCTTTTGTTTTTATACGAAAATCTGGAGAGATCAAAAAACATGCCGTGTCATCGATGATCCCTTGGTACTAAAACACGAATGAATTCCTTTCATAAAAACGGCGTCTACATCCCTTCAATTTCTTCATATGATTAATCTACTTTGATTCCTCTGGTTTATACTGGATTTAAATATCCACAACAGTATTCCCTTCAATTCTTCATAGGATTAACTACGTTTTGATTCCTCTTGGTTTATTACGATTAAATAATCCACAACCATTTACCATGTTGGTTCAACTATTGTGGAAAATTTCTTCGGACGGCTAATACGTAACATATTAATCCTTTTTTCCCCTAACTATACAACTTCATGTATCATTGCTCTTCTGTTTTCCGACTTTCTTTCGATTTTATGATTATTTTTTTTTCCCCTGTGTTCTTTTTTACACCCTTTGTATATTGGGGGCACGCGGAAATCTTTTGTTTTTTTTTTGCCCCAAAAAGAAAAAGCAGTAAAACCCTTTGGATTTAAGGTTTTTATATTCTTATAAATTTTCGGGTTACAGCCGAGTATACATGAACCTACAGGGTCGCACGCTTAATGGGCCGGAATAAGGGGTTTGGATGGAGATCCAATATGAGCTTAATTCGGATAGGGATCCGAATAGGAGTCCTACGGGCCTTGGAGACCCGAGTGATGGATCCTATATATTCGTGAGGGGTGTGACCGGCGGAGGCATTGCATCACGTGAGAAACCCTAGCCGTCACTTCCCTCCCTGAGCAAAACCCTAGCCGCGCGCGGGTGCTAGCACATCTGTGCGTGGCGTTCCGTCCCTATACGTGTGGATACCGGTAGAGGCGCCGCTGGTTTGCGGTGCTGATCGGCGTGGGAGTACGGCGAGGAGAACGCACGAGGAGGAGAAGGTCGAGCCGGTGCGATCGACTACTTCCTCTACATTGACGCGCGCTACTTCGCGAGAGTTCCTTCGACTTCTTAGCGTTTTCTTCCGCTGCGTAGCGCGTCGAGTGGTAACGATCTATGATCTAATACTTGCATGGTTCTTGGTTTACACGATAAAAAATTTTGATTTATGCTATCGTAGCATACGCGTATCCCAACAACACAGTGCTCTCATATAGATTCTTTTTGTGTGATTCTTGAGGCTTTGACAATTCTTTATGTAACCATCAACGTAAGTGCCAGCTACCGTTTGTACAGGTCCCAGTGTTCTTTGATTTTGTTTACCAAATATTACCTGACCTGAGTTCACAATTTTAAGTCATAATAGTATGATCTCAAAATTCTCAAATTAACTTAAAATAAGTTACTGTTTATTTTAACTCAAACTTACATTGATTCATATATCAAGTTTATCTTCCTCATGTACTGAGAAACTGCATAATTTATCAACTTTTCATGAATCCCATTTCCTCGTATGAGGTAGCATCGTGTCTTTGTTTCTTAGGTGAATACTGTTTGTTTTTTAAGATACGATGATGATCTTCAAACTTCCATCTGCAGTACATATATATATAAGATAAGGACTGTATCGAGTATTTTCAGTATTGTTCTTGCCCCCATAGATTTGGAAGCTAGCATTTGATCAGTAATAAAAAAACTGAGTTCGGGAAGCCTACAGCAGATGAGAAAAAAAAAAACATATACAATCGTTCAGCTCTTGCCTCTGCAAGAGGTAACAAGCTTGCTCTTTACCATTAACCTTATCCTATTTGTTCATCATGAATAAATATACTCCTATTTTCTGTCAGGCACTATCGTGGTGTTTTTTTTTTATGGTGAGTTCCTGAATGTTGCATGTCGTAGGCTTGAGACGATGGTTATGCAACTATTTGCCAACTATGGATGGAGATTCACCAATAGACTGGAATAATATTCTCCTTGTCTTGTTTGGCATTATTCTTTTGTTTGGTATGTTTGCTTTAATTTAGACTTCACTCTTCGAGAGTGGTAGACTGTAATAATTGGCTGTAACTCTTTTGAGCAAAGGCCGGGATGCTTTTTTTCAAAAAAGCATATCGTGGTGTTTTACATGAGGAGGTCTCAATGCACTGAAAGTGAAGCATTGTGCAAAAAGTTGCTCCAGTACTACCATTCAGAGTTTCAGACTACACTCTGTATTGCGTCAGTTTCCCTCCTTTACGTACTATTATTTTTATCTCACAAAGTGTACACGAATATTTAAATTCTATTTCAATATAAATATCCCGCAGCAACACGGGGGATATCATCCAGTTTCTTTAACTATTGTATTACTTTTATTGACGTGGCACGCCAACTCATATGCCACCGTGGCTTCTCTTCTCCCTTCATTCAAACTCGAGCAAACAGCGAGCCGAGACAAACAAGGACACCGGGCAAGCAAGGACATCAGGTTGATCTAGTGTGAAATGGCGATGGTGGCGGCAAGAGGTGTCCCGAGGTTCGACTCATCTGCATGTGGCGCCGGTCCGCCCCAGAAGGTGATGGAGATGGCTGGAATGCGAGTGGCAAGGTTCAGATCCTTTGAGAGAGAGATGGCTAGCAAGCTCCCGTAGTGATCTCGGTCGCCTAGGGCTATCACAATGTGTTCCCGGACATGGAGAATTTATCTCCCTTGAAGTGCATAGGCGAAGCGAGAGTGGCCAACATCGTTGGGGCGCGGTGGCGAGCAGAAGGATGGCCATAGCGGCTTCCATGGCGGCAAAACGGGAGGGTAAAGTTGTAAGGAACCCTAACCATTGTGAGACAGAGCTGGTGGCACAAGGGTGTAGCAGTGAACAATGTGAGGTTGCAGATCGACTCGCGACCTCGACGGTGGCTTGAAGGAATCGAGAAGGAGCAGCGGGAGCTAGGAGCGCCGAGTGAGTTGGAGGGACGGGAGAGAGGAGAGGCCGGATAGAGGAGGAACGTCGGGATGGGGTTGTCACGGTGATTAGGATTGGGGTTATCACGGTGATTAGGATTGGTGGCAGAGCGGTGAAAGGCTTGAGCTTATGAATGAACACGCTGAAGAAGACGACGGAGGAGGAGACTAAGAGAGGCTGTCGGGTGGGGTCCATGCTGCTTTTTACACTGATAAGGCACACTCGCATGCCACGTAGTCAAAACTGATAAATAGTTAGGGCGTTCATAGTGCGTCACCGATTTTTGTTGTTCCTCATATGCCACGTATACGACGAGCCTCATAAACTTCATACTCCACAGTGTAAGTACTAGTAGTGGTCCCACTAATGACAAACTTTTCACTTTTTATCTCTCTCCTTTTTCTCACCCAAATGAGTAGCTTCTCCCAAAAACCAGTGGCAAACTTTGGACACTAAAACTTTATTTTGGTGGGTCCGGAAGCAAACATGGCTCGTGGCTTTCTTCTTTGCAGACGTGGGAGGGCAACGCCCTTAAAGAAATCATCTCCCTTCGATAATAATTTTATAAGCCCATATCTTAAAATGGGTTTGCGAGTGCAAACAGTTAAATTTCCGAGTTGTACCGGTCGCCCGGTCCCCTATAGTGGATTGGTGGTCGATCCACGAATTCCAGGTTCCAGACCATATTTTCAGTATTGTTCTTGCCCCTATAGATTTGGAAGCTAGTATTTGATCAGTAATAAAAAACTGAGTTCGGGAAGCCTACAGCAGATGAGAAAAAAAAATACATATACAATCGTTCAGCTCTTTCCTCTGCAAGAGGTAACCAGCTTGGTCTTTACCATTAACCTTATCCTATTGGTTCATCATGAATAAATATACTCCTATTTTCTGTCAGGCACGATAGTGTTTTTTTTATGGTGAGTTCCTGAATGTTGCATGTCGTAGGCTTGAGACGATGGTTATGCAACTATTTGCCAATTATGAATGGAGATTCACCAATAGACTGAAATAATATTCTCCTTGTCTTGTTTGGCATTCTTCTTTTGTTTGGTGTGTTTGCTTTAGTTTAGACTTCACTCTTCAAGAGTGCTAGACTGTAATAATTGGTTGTAGCTCTTTTAAGCAAAGACCGGGATACTTTTATTCCATTATCTAAAAAAACTATCGTGGTGTTTTACATGAGGAGGTCTCAATGCACTGAAAGTGAAGCATTGTGCAAAAAGTTGCTCTAGTACTACCATCATCCAGACTTTAAGACTACGCTATGTATTGTGTCAGTTTCCTTTCTTTACGTACTATTATTTTTATCTCACAAAGTGTACCTGGATTTTTAAACTCTATTTCAGTATAAATATCTCGCAGCAACACGCAGGATATCATCTAGTTTCTTTAACTATTTATTACTTTTACTGACATGGCACGCCAACTCACATGCCACCGTGGCTTTTCTCCCTTCATTCAAACTCGAGCAAACAACGAGCCGAGACAAACAAGGACACCGGGCAAGCAAGGACATCAGGTTGATCTAGTGTGAAATGGCGATGATGTTAGGAAATGATAGGCGAACAAATGATAAAGAACCATAGATCAATCACAGAAGACACGAGATTTAACGTAGAAAACCCTCCCAAAACAGGAGAGAAAAAACCACGGGCGCCAGCCAGCAAAATATCTTCACTATATCTGAGGTGAGGTTACATCGTCGTACGTCGGCTTACAAGAAGTATATATATGGTGGAACCCTAAAAAGGGAGCCTACTGGCAACGGGCCTCCGCTCCACTACGGCAGAAGCTGGCCTTTATTAAGTGCAAATGAATTTGGATCACAACTCAACAGATGGTGGCGGCAAGAGGTGTCCCGAGGTTCGACTCGTCTGCATATGGCGTCGGTCCGTACCAGAAGGTGATGAAAATGGCCGGAATGCGAGTGGCAAGGTTCAGATCCTTTGAGAGAGAGATGGCTAGCAAGCTCCCGTAGTGATCTCGGTCGCCTAGGGCTATCACAATGTGTTCCCGGACATGGAGAATTTATCTCCCTTGAAGTTGAAGGCATATGCGAAGCGAGAGTGGCCAACATCGTTGGGGCGCGGTGGCGAGCAGAAGGATGGCCATAGCGGCTTCCATGGCAGCAAAACGGGAGGGTAAAGTTGTAAGGAATCCTAACCATTGTGAGACAGAGCTGGTGGCGCAAGGGCGTAGCAGTGAATAATGTGAGGTTGCAGATCGACTCGTGACCTCGACGATGGCTTGAAGGAATCGAGAAGGAGCAGCGGGAACCGGAACGCCGGGTGAGTTGGAGGGACGGGAGTGATGGGAGGCCGGATAGAGGAGGAACGTCGAGATGGGGTTATCACGGTGATTAGGATTGGTGGCAGAGCGGTGAAGACGACGGAGGAGGAGACTAGGAGAGGCTGACGGGTGTGGTCCACGCTGCTATTTACACTGATAAGGCACACTCGCATGCCACATAGTCAAAACTGATAAATAGTTAGGGCGTTCACAGTGCGTCATTGATTTTTGTTGTTCCTCATATGCCATGTAGACGAAGAACCTCATAAGCTTCATACTCTACCGTGCAAGTATTAGTAGTGGGTCCCACCAGTGGCAAACTTTTCACTTTTTATCTCTCTCATTTTTCTTCTCACCCAAATGAGTAGCTTCTCCCCTGAAAACCGGTGGCAAACGTTAGACACTAGAACTTCATTTTGATGGGCCCGGAAGCAAACGTGGTGTGTGGCTTTCTCCTGTACAGACGTGGGAGAGCGAAGCTGAACGCCACACAAACCCACTTCAAATGTTCTTAAATTCACTTCCCTTCTACGATAATTTTATAAGCCCATATCTTAAAATGGGTATGCGAGTGCAAACAGTTAAATTTCCGAGTTGTGCCGGTCCCCTATGGTGGTCGATCCACGATTTCCAGACTCCATACCAGGGGGCTCCGCCAGCCCATCTGACTCGTCGCGGCCGCCCCAGTCGATCTCGTCTCCTCCGCTCCCCCACACCCCGCGCGCGTTCTCCCCTCGCCCGCCGCCTGCGCGCCTATCTCCGCCGCGCGAGCGGTGCCGCGGTGCCCAGCGCGCGTCCTGCTGCTTCCACCGCGTCCTCGCCTGCCTGCCGGTGAGCAACCTACGCACGTCCTCTCTCTCATCTCCTCTTTCCTACATTTATCTATCTTTTTTTTTATTTCCTTCTTGATTGAATTGGCGTTAACCCTAGGTTCTCTTCTAGATCCCGGATTCAGCGCGAATAGCCTGGCCCCCTTCGCGAGGCATTTTTTCCAGTTTAATATTACCTGTTTGTTCCATGATATTTCTCACAACAATCCTCGACTTTTTAGAAAGGATCTGGTAGCGTAGCTGGCTCCTTCGGGTTTGCATTTTGGGTAAAATTGGTTCTTGAATGAGTTGCGCAACCGTGCGATCTTGTTTATTCAGCGTTAATATCCTAGCCATCTTATGCCCTCTCTTGAACAAGAGAGAAATGGACTTCAAATCCCCGCTGGGTGATGTCTCCTCACCTTCTTATATATAGCAAGATGAATCTTACTGAACTGTGTGAGGTTGCTTCGAAATTGGCCACTCGAATCGATTTTTTCGTGCTTTTGGGGATAAAGGAAATGGTTAGTTGTTGGCTTCACTCCAGTGCTCTAGGTTTGGGGAAAGTTTGTGGTTCAATAAATGATTTTAATAATTCAGCGTTGTGTTGGTCATTTCTGGTTTTTTCTTGATTCATTGTAATTGCAAATGCCTAGTTCCTCCCGTTTAGTTTTATTGGCTCAGCGTAGTATTGCTTGTGTAAACACACAAATTTATTACCCCAGAACACACATGCCTGATATGAGGAAATTATGTGGCTGTTTAACATGTCATATGATATTATGAGTGCTCCCAAAAATAATATTGTGCTTGTATTTCACTGTTTCTTTGTGCTAACAGTGCAAATGGGATGTAAGTGAGAATTCAAACTGGACATATTTGGCCCTTTTGAAACTTGAGGAACCTAACGGCTTGTTTGGCAACTCGAGAGAAGGGGATTGGGAGTTTACACGAGAGTATTAATGGTGAGATTAAGATGGGAATTTGATTTTTAATCCCAATATCTTGTTTGGTAGAGGTGGTGGAAATTGATAGGGAGTTTAGTTAGAGATTAGGTCATTAATGAAAACGGATGGCTGAGATTTGTTTAGGCAAAGTAAAGGAGGAATTCCCTCCCAATTACCACCCACTACCCAGTTACTGAATAAGAGGGAGTTCCTTTCTCAATTCTTCATACCCATCCCACCAAAATTCCCATGTTTCCCAACCAAACAAAACAGTTAATAGCCTCATCCCTCTAAATTCCCAATCCCTCCTAAAAACTCCCTCCAACCAAACAGGCCGTAAGTGATTCATTTGGAGAACTTGGGGGACTAACTTGATCAGTAAACTTTTCGTCCTGTGTGCCCATTGGCTAGTGGCTATGCACAGTCTCTTTGAATGGGTCTATCAGTATATAGTCCATTTGTACTTCCTATTTAGTTTTATGGCATGAGCTGAAAATATGCTTGCGCTGATAAAAAAAATATTTTCTTGTAGTTGTGTCACTTGCATACTTTTGGTAAAACTCTTAACATTTCAGATGACCTAATTGCCACATTTTGTGTTGTGGTGCCTTTAACTGTGAAATACTTTTATGATCGTATACTTGATATTGTGCTTTAGCCCTCCATTCACTTGCTTGCTTGTAGGTTCCTGTATTTTATTATCTTGCTGCAAATGCTATTGTCAGCTTAATTTGTGTTCCCCGCAAAAAAAAAAAAAAAAAAGCTTAATTTGTGTTGTTTTACGTTCTGGGTGCTCTTAACAGTATCAGTGTCCTCATGCATGGTTTTCTTGGTTATTTCAGATCCCACAAGTAGAATTTTGATGTTGGCAAAATCAGGGTCTTTGAGATAGCTTACCCTTTTGGGCTAGAGAATGTGGAATTTTGCGTCCAGTGCTTGGGGATCTGGTTTAGGGAAGAAGAACACTCCCAACTGCACCCCGTCCAATGGTGATTGCACTGATGATGAGGCATCTTCGTGTACAAGCAGGGAAGAAGGCCTTGAATGCCCCATATGTTGGGAGTCCTTCAACATAGTGGAGAATGTGCCATATGTACTATGGTGTGGCCACACCATGTGCAAGAACTGCATCCTAGGACTTCAATGGGCTATCATCAAGGTTCCGACGGTGCCAATCCAGCTACCATTCTTTGTCTCCTGTCCCTGGTGCAACCTCCTGTCGCTCCGCATTATTTACAAAGGGAATCTCGCATTTCCACGCAAAAACTACTTCCTCCTTTGGATGGTTGAGGGGATGAATGGTGAGCGAGCCAGATCGCGCTCTGCTATTCATAGTGAGCAACAAACTACATGGCTCTCAAGTAGCAGTAGGGCAAGTGGAAATGAAGGTTATTCGAATCCCATCAGACGTCCACTCCCACCACTGGTTGAAACACAATCCCCCAGTGTGAACCATGCCAATCATGGGGTCCCCATCTTGAATGCAGAGAGGGTACAGGCGTCGTTGCGCAAGTCGCTGTCCTTCTTGGTTCACCTGACTGCCAAGTTTCCCCTGGTGTTCATTTTCCTCCTCATAGTGCTCTATGCAATCCCTGCTAGTGCAGCTGTCTTGTTATTATACATCCTTATCACCGTGTTATTTGCTCTGCCCTCCTTCTTGATACTGTATTTTGCTTACCCTAGCCTAGACTGGCTTGTTAGAGAAATCTTTGCTTGAGATTTCCTTTACAAAACACTGCTGGCGAAATCTCCACGCTGTTGTTGGATCTGTGTATCTGAACTGAATTCTTTCTGCTCTTTCATGTCCTTGTACGTGTAAATGTTCTAAGGACATGCGTGCCCTTGTTAGCTTTTTTTTCTTTTTCTTTTGGTGTTACAGTTGTATATTTGGAAACAGTAGAAAGCCAATGTCTGGTCTCTGTAGACATGATCACTCATCTCCTAGTACAGCCTGATCTGGAACAAACCAAATTCTACAACTCCAAAAAGGAATATGTGTGAAGTGCACAGCATGAGATGGTCCTCCTACAACTACAAGCTGCTAAAAGAGAAATGGCAAGCTATCGCCACATGAAGTTTATCAATTTCTGCTATTTATATCCCCTTCGTCCCCTTTCACTTGCACTACCAGTGTGATTTTCTTGTATCTTTGACTAGTAATAAACTTCATGATGTTTTTGATAAACAAAGTAGTATAGTGATATTTAGCATGCAAAGTACTTTGATAATATGATATCTTTTTAAATGTTCATAAGTTTTTAAATAAAAAGGACGAAAAATCAAAGTTTGTACATAAATATTACTACCTCTGTTTTTAATAGATGTTTTAATAGATGATGATG
Source organism: Oryza longistaminata (assembly GCA_009805545.1). NCBI lineage: Eukaryota > Viridiplantae > Streptophyta > Magnoliopsida > Poales > Poaceae > Oryza > Oryza longistaminata. Next base: position 2,481,445 of record CM020180.1, read on the forward strand.
TTAACTTTTTGTTACATGTTTAACCATTCGTCTTATTAAAAAAAATTACGTAATTATAATTTATTTTGTTGTGAGATGATTTATATGTTATACATCAACGGTGTTATCTATTAAAAACATAAGGGAGAGTAATGCTCCGCGTAATTCGACAATTACTTGTGCTATCATGAGCAAACATTTTAACTGGCAAAAAGACCTCAAACATGATCATCACCACAAGGGTCAGCCGCACGCGTGCAGTGAGGTAGGATATGATAGCTCCCCATGGCCATACAGGTCCAAGTTGTGAATGGAAGCAAAAACTATTTTATTAGGCAGCACAAGCGTTTTCTGTGACATGATCACACTCACACGCGAGTGCAACTTGGCAAGATGCAAATCCAACTTGGCTGTCTTGGCTGGGACGGGATGCTTACATGACAGAAGCAACTTGGCCGGCATGGGTATCTTCCAAAATATTCTCTCTCTCTCTCCTCTATCCGGAGCCCAACTAGCAAGGAAGGTATCCCCGTCAGACGATGCAAGTGTGCTCCACTTGCTGATCTCGACGCACACTGTACACCCTCGGCTAGCAACTAGTGCAGCAAAGATCGACTAAACTCATGTTCAGTTAACGGGTCAGTTGCCTGCTGATATACTCGTTTCGTTCTCAATAGATGACACCGGCGACTTTCGATGTGATATTTGATCATTCTCGTCCTATTTAAAAATTTATATAAAAACCATTTATTTTGTTGTGACATGTTTTTTTACATTAAAGAAGTTCTAAGTATAACTTATACTTTAGTATATTTACAATATTTTTTATTAAGATAAATAGTTAAGCATTATTTTGAAAGTCAACGATGCCATAAATTAAAAAAATGATGGTAGTATATGTCTTCTTGGTATAAAAGGTTGCTGTTAGTTATCAGACTGAGGTTTTTGATTATCTAGTAGGACTGTAGGAGTGGTTTTGTAAGTGGCATTACGTAGGTTCTTACTTGTTAGTCTTCAGTCCGGTATTTGTTTAGTTCCTAATTAAGTAGTATTAATTATCTCACTCTTTCTGAATTATACAAGGGGCTAGTTTTTTATTATACTGACTAGGAAAATATATTCATCTCCTAGTTGGGCATTTGCATATGTTTATATGCTATAGATCAAGTGGCATTCATGCATTCCATCTGGTTCCCATAAATCCTTATTTTAGGGCCATTGCTTAAGTAGCTATTCAATGGTGGCCATCAGTTTTGTGAAGTATAACGGTGAGCCACCTTTTCTGGTTTCCTTCTGGTTAATGGCGAAGAGTTGAGTCCTCACCCATTACATGTTAGGCGTTTTTTTGGAAAAAAAAAAAAGAATACATATTACTATGTGATTCATGCGCTTTGCTGCGAGAATTACTAAGTAATCTTTAATATATTTTTGTTGCCAACGATTGAGCTAGAAGTAAAAAGAATATTAGTTATTAACAACAAATAAAACTGAATTGCCAAACCATGTTTGGAGAGAAATAAATTTAGTAGACTTTGTTGAAGATTGTAAATGAAATTTTAGGTTGTTGGCCAAATTTTACATTGCAAGAAGCAAAAGGTATAGGAAAATATTGATGAAAAGTCGGGTTTATTTGTACTTATTACGAAATAAACTAACTGATATCCTATGCTTTAATGCAGGATATATGGACGAATATATATTAAGTATTATAAAAATGATGAATAGATATGTTGAAATAATATGAGGGGTGATGATTTGTTTGCATGTTGATTTATACAATTCAATAAATTGTGGGTGATGTTGCATGCTTGCATGAGTTTTGATATGTAATTATTGTTAGTGGATGATATAGTGATATGTTGAGTAATAGATTTAGTGAGTTGCAACTATACATAAGGTATAGATATATGACTAATATCTCTTTTGATTGTTCAAATCGACCTTGAAGATAAAGTTAGTTATTGCTAATAAACTAATTTTAATAGGAGGAAATTAACTCTTTATGTATTTTATGTAGTGTTGCATCTCTTACGATTCGACTCTTCTTCCTAGTTGTTGGTGCACTCATATATAACAGTATTTAGCATTAATTTGTACAAATAATAATTTCTTTAATCCCTTTGTTTCTAAATAACATAAGCCACAAGATTACTTTGCATATCATATTACCAATGTTATTAAAGTAAATGGCATAATAAATCTAACAACGTAACTAGTTTTATAGCTAGTTATTAAGAGCTGATTTTCGAGTAATACGTAAACTATTACAGCCAATTGCTATTTTTAAAAATTGACACGTCATCTACTGCGCTTTAATAGCTTATTCATATAATAATTTTACACAAATATATAATGCATTATTAATACTTGGTCCATCTCTCATACGCACATAATAGCTCGGAACCCGTGCTGTAGCTGGCTACAAATCTGTAGTCTGATTTTCTTCTCTCCACTTCTCTCTCCTCCAGATATGCTTGTAGCTATCCTATAACCTGCTATTATACTTGCTCTATGTTCTTTACCACCTCTTCCTAACTTCTACTCTCTCGTTTTTCTCCCGCATGCTTCTCAAACAGCTAAACAGAGCATTTTTGTACGGTAATTTCTATAGAAAAGTTGCTTTAAAAATCATATTAATCCATTTTCAAGTTTATTTTAGCTAATATTTAATTAATCATGAGCTAACAGATCGCTCTGTTCTATGTGCAGGGAGGTGAAGTTCCTAACCTCAAACGCTGAAGGTAGCCTTAGCTGGTTAGGATTTAACCGACCCACCCAACTCTAGTCCTATGACTTGGCAGTTGGCTCATGCTTGTGTTTTCTATCAGAGTATTAAATATATGTTACTTATGCTTGCTACTCCTTCCGTCATATAATAAGTTTATTTTTAGTTTATTTTATTTGTCCCAAATAAGTTCATTTTCAAAGTAATCAATTCATTAGAATTTGTGGGAGTGGTAAATAATAGTATTGAGAATAGATAAATTGAGGAATAGTTACATTAGAATTTGATATAATATGGGTATTTTAGTCATTTTGTTTTGTATTGGTATGTATGGGAATTGGGATTGGTGAAAAATAAACTTATTTGGGACAGAGAGGGTAGTATCTTTTGTGCACCAAACGATTTACAAGCATGTAAAAGTATTCAAACATTCAAGTTCGTAAAGGTATGCCTATACTAATATCTTTGGTGCATCAACAAGTTTCAAGTGCATATGCGAGGGAGAAAACTACCAAACATAATGAAATAGAGTAAATGGTGCATAAGGATATAATAGCATTCCCAATTCATCATGTTCATACCAATGCCTATATCTCTTAGTTGAATAGGCACAACCGTAGAAACAATATTGACAACGCAAAGTGTCCATGAGGGGGTCCAAAATTAAATACTCTCACATTTTTCTCTTTCATCATAATTGTTCAGCTTCTTGGATTTTTTTCCGAAGATATTTTTTTCCACCGTGCATTAGTCGGTGCATGACGCGCTGCTTGCTTTCTCCTCAGCTTTTTCGGGGGTTAGCGTACGTGAGATGCCTCGTCGCGTAGCATGCTCTTTTGACAACAGACATGACAAAGCTGATTACATCTAGCCATCGTGGCATTGTTGTCTCACCGAGTCTTCAAGACTCTGACCAAGCCATGCGATGAAGGCCAATTCGATGAATCCGAGGACACCATCCTGTGAAGCTGAGTAACCAAAGTGAATCGTGATCCTTGGGTTCTCGTTTTTCACTCTTCCAGGTGATCACCGTGACATGACGCTGATCACATGTCCACACCATCTATCGAGTCTCTGGTGGGTTCTCCCAGATATATTAGTCCCGTGGCCGGTTTTCTAATATTTCAATTGTTGTTTTGTCCTTGATATGAATGAATTTTATACTTATGCATGACTAAAGATAGATTATAAACTTCCATGTTTTTTTACTAAATACGAGGAAGTTATGATTTTTATAGAATAACTTATGTTACTCTCCCATCCTAAAATGTTCAGTACAATGAATTTGTACAGAAGTTATATTCAGATTTATTGTATTAAGATGGATCTAATTCTATCCTAAGTTTGGATATTGTAGGACTGAAATAGTATATGAGTAAACAAATTTTATACTTCCTCCCGTTCCGTAATTCTTGACATTTTGGATAAGTTGGAGGTCAAACTTTTATAACTTTAACCATCGAGAACTTTAAAAATATACAGTTTAAAGGAAATAAAACATCATATATAGATTTATCTTTCAAAATACTATAAAAAAATAAACATGCATTTATTTATTAATATATTACAGCAGAAAAATAAAGTTAAAGATATATGTTTTAAAGACCGTGTCATTATCGGAATAAACCAGCAGTGACCGAGGGAAAAAAAAGGGGGAAAAAACCATGCAGTGAGGAGCAATTGAGCTGCCGGGCGGTCAGCCGGTCACCCTCTCTCTCTCTCTCTCATGATATCTGTCTGTCGCACACGGACACGGGGGCACACGCTCGGCCGGGCTCCTCTTCTCATCCTCCACCTCTCCCTTCCCTTCCCTTCCGCCTCCACCTCACCTGCGCGCGCCTTCCCCCACCGCCTCCGCCTCCGCCCCCTCAACCGGAGGAGCTCCCCCGGCCGGCCGCCGCTCCCTCCTCCTCGGTGGCCTGTGGCCCGTGGCCGCTCTCCTCCCCAGCCCTGGGTGGGTCGGCGTCGGGGGCGGGGGAACTAACCGGAGATCCGCCCGGACCCGGAGGGAAGGGAGGGGGATCCCTTTGCCCTTTGGAGGTATCTCAGCTTGTTTTGGATCCCTCTTATTTTTCCTCCAAAAGTCTAGTGCAAATCACCACCACCCCTCTCCCCGTTCTGTCGCGGACGGATTTGCTTTGCTCTACTTTCTTTCTTGAGCTTGATGCGTGCTACTATATGTCCTTAGTAATCCTCCGATTAAATTCCATCTACTCATGTTTATGATGTTTCAAGCACACGCACGACATATTGATTGGTTGATTGATGCTAAGATAGCCCCGTTAATTTTCGTGAGATTGTATTTTTGGACTTTCATGGATGAAAGACGGTTAACCGAGCATGCCCGAACCATGGAACTTTGACTAATGCAGGGAGGCCAGCGTTGTTGAGTGTGAGCTGAGATGGTGCTGGTGGTGAAGCAGTACCGCTGCACGCACTCCGCGAGCTGCCTCTGTCTCAAGGGGCACATCAGCGAGGACGCGCTGTTCCTCGTCTTCCGCCACATGAACTGGAACCCGAGGATGATCGCACTCTTCTCCTGCGTCTCCAAGTGGTTCGACGACATCGCCAAGCGCGTGCTGTGGAAGGAGTTCTGCCACGCCAGGGCGCCTAGGATGATGCAGGACCTGCACTCCGGCGGCAGCCACATCGTCGACGGCAACTGGAAGGCGCTCGGGAAGCTCCTTATCCATTGCGCGGGGTGCACCAAGGGGGGCCTGTTTGGTAACATACATGTTCCAGGGCACTTTGTTTTCAGGACCCGCTTCTCAAGGACCTGTGGAAAGAGCATCTTGCCTCCGCAGTGCAGGACGGACGTGTTGTACGTCTCGGATCCTTGCGAGCACCTTGATCAGGGTGAGGAAGGTGATCTGGGGTTTTTCCGCGGCATCTTCAAGTCCTTTGCTTCTTCAAAGGTCAAGAAGATGCTGATTGAGAAGCAAGCAAAGTTCCATCCAAAGGAGGTGTGTCCTTATTGTAAAGCCAAGCTATGGAATTTGCTGCAGGCAAATATGATACCCAGAAGTGCTTCCATAAGGTTGGATGCTTATGACGATTCTGTTGAGTATTATATATGCCTTAACGGACACATCCTTGGTTTATGCACTCTGATGCCTGTCTCTGATTCCGAGGATGCAAAGGAGTAGTTATCAAGACTTGAGTCAGGTACCTTTTTTTTTTCTCCCTTTTGTACACATGTAGTCTACTGTTTACCTATGTAAAATAAAAGTTACTCCTACTGTGTATTTAACTTGTTCCTTTAGGATGTAATGATGTACATTCTTATAGAGTCACTAAGCGTTACTTGATTATGAAAACAGAGCAACGTCCTTTTCGAGAGCAACTGAAAACATTTTATGGAAACAGAAGACTTCCTTTTCGAGGAAATCTAAAAACACCAAATCCTAACTGTGTTCATGATGAAAATGTTGTACTTGGGACTAGACAACTAGGTGACTAGTATTCAATATCACCCATCCTTACCTTTACGAGACTAGTATTATTGTGCTGGTCAAGCTGTCCTTAGAAGGCAAATTGTACTGCAGTTTTCCTACAATTGTGCTCTTGCTTGTTAGAACCTGCCATTTATTGACAGGGATGTTTGGTAGCTATAACTAAAAGATGATTCAATAGTATGTACTTGTGGTTGGGTTTGATCCTAATTAATTTTTGAATTATGCAGAGGCTAAGTTTTGGTAGACAACCTTTTGTTCTTTGGACAATATGCTGAAAGACTAAAAGTAGTAGACTGAACTATTCGCAGGAAAGGCCACGCCATATGGGTGCTAAGATGGTCAGGATCAAGATACTAATTTTGGATGAACTATTGGAATCACTACTGCTGTATAGTAGAAGACTGACAGTAGTAGATAATAAACATCTTTTGATCACCAAGATAAATAAGCTTGTTATGCTAAGTAGATAAATTGTCCAATTGTAATGAATTACATTGAATCGGCATTGAAGTGTTATTTAATCTGATTGTAGTGTTCAATTTATGGTGCATCAAATAGCTTAAAACTTTTCCATATTGTGAATTCATTAAGTTAAAGAATAGCTGGGCGCTTGAGCATACCTTGTGATGGTTGCTTACATGTGTATAGGCTGTTAGAATATACAACGTTTTGTTTTGTGAACACGCATGCTTCAAGATTTTAGATTATGTTCCCGTCAAGAACAAAGCCAAAAAGAAAAAAAAAAGCATGACTGTAAAACTTATTTATAAACATGAGAAAATTGGCTGCATGCATTTATCTTTGTAGATCATACATGCATTTTTTTTGTAACTTTAATTTATCAAGCTTTATTGAAAATGAAATTTGAGAGGGGATGCCTGCCCTTATATATGTGTTAATTACTTAATTAATGAATTAGCAAAATGGAGATTTCGAACTGCACCAGTCTAATTCAGGATGGGGACTTACGGCTTACATTTTTTTTTTACTGTCCGACTAAAACACTTTAATTTCGTTCTTTTATGGCAATATGATGTTACATGGGAAATTCAACTTATATGTATACGTTTGATTTATCTCTTGGAAATGTTTGTTTGGGATATACTGCCTCTTATGTTAGCATCATGAGGTTCCACAGACTAAGTTTGGTTACGCGCTAAACCGAAACGGACCAAACCTGATTTACATCTTTTATCTTTTACCATTTATTTACAAAGTAACTTGATATACAAGATAATGACACATAATACACAGACCGATTTAAAAGGTAATCTTTTTTACAATATTCCTACAGGAGGATAAACTATAGCTTCCTTCTCGTATATATTTTGGCACTCACTATCAACTATAACATACCAATGATGTTATGCTAGGATATTACAGAAGTGGTTCATATGGTTCCTGCAGGTTTTTTTTTTCTTGTGAGATGATTGTCATAATTCTATCGTGTAAAAGCTTAAGCAGTTCCAAGAGAAACTTAATAGTAGATGAATTCTGTCTTGTGATAAATATAAGGAAAAAACTGAGTTTTTGTCCACAGAGAAATATCTCTATATATACATTTTTTATAAGAAAAGTTTATTCCACCTGTTCAGTTTGGCCTAGAATTCCTATATGGCATTGGGGACTGTCTACCCTTTTTTTTATTGGAACAATTTCCTAACTTCCATGTTGAATTGATGTCCTGACAAAAAAAAAGGGGGGGTGGGGGTGCTGTTCAGATTGTAACCAAAATAAACCTGACCAAATTTTGGCAGGATTTCTTATGTATTTATCAAAGTTTGGCAAGAAACTAAATGGATGCACATATTTAGCAACTTTATCAAAAAAATGGTATGGTTTGAAATTGCATTAATCTGAACAAGCCCTAAATAAAAGGACTAACAGGACAGTACCAAAAAACAAAGCCTTAAGCTTTTTTACTTGTGTTTTAGAAACTGTACTGTTGTTCTTCTCAGTGTAATTTGATAGTTCCATGGCATTGTTATCGTTGGATGTTAGTGTTGGCAGGAAGCAAACGTTGCTGATTACAAATGCATTAACTCTGAAGAAAAAAATTATACTGTAGAGAATAGTCCAATGAACTGGATGCAGCGAAACTGTAAATAGTCCAAGGAACACTAGACATTCTCTTAGTTTTCATGTTTCTGTAGAATGAAAAGCTTATGTAATGTGTTTCTAATGTGTTCTGGTCTTTCTTGCTGACAGGTGGCCTTATTCATGACTGGTCTGTGAATCTTGTACAATGTTGGATCTTGCTTTCTACTAAGAATCAGTAGCTCGATAAGAAAATGTTGTTTTTCTTGGTGCATGTACAATGTGGGATCTTTCTTTCAACTAATAGCCAGCAGCGTAACAAGAAACGTTGCCGTTGTATTATCTGCATTGTTCTTTGTACCAATAGAACATTAGAAGGCTCTATGTCACCACTTCCTTTTTTATGGGTACCTCATTACAGGTATCTTGTATTGTATCTACATGTTTTACATTATCTGACATGGCATGTAGCATTAAGGGACATTCGAGCTGTACAAATTTTGCTTGTGTGCAACACAGCTTCTCTGATAATTTTCACATCAATGTCGATACTCGATATCATGTTGTCCATAACCATGGTTGTGCATACTGTTCCACTGATGTAACCAGACTTGTGACTTTCTATTACTTTTGACGAGCGTTCTTTCATCTGTTTGATGGTGTCACATTTATTGATTTGCGATCTCTTAAGAACAGAATCACTGAAGTTTCGTAGTTCCTTTTGTCGAATTATGGACAAACTATCGTTTTGTAGTTCCTTCTATAGCGATGAGCACAAAAGTCGGAGTTTATTTATCATGTTTATAGCTCGGAAGTAATTTCCAAAACCGAGTGACTGTAATCTGAGCGGGCATTTTTCTTAGCAAATTTTGCTAAAAGACATCTATAATTTATTGGTGAACCGCGAAAGGGCCTGTAGCCTAATGGTTACAAGAGCCTCAGTAGCACCTGAGGTCCTGGGTTCGACTCCCCGTGGGAGCGAATTTTCCAGGATTTAATGGCGTTGTGCTTTCAGTGGTAGGCGACGTAACCGTCGACAGCGAGACGCCTGTGGTGACTTCATCAATCTCTCCAGAATTTGCCGGCCAGTCTTCGAAGATGCTCATAGGGGTAGGGTTTGCGTGCGTGTGTTCATATAGGGGTGAGTGCGCGTGCGTTGTGAGTGTCTGCGTTGTACTGTGTAATTCTCAAAAAAAATTTATTGGTGAACCTAAAACCATATTATGGCTGGAGAGCAAACGGAATAATTTGCCGCAAAACATTTTTGATCCGATTGGAGAAAGAAATTAAAAATACAAGAATACCCATAGAGCCACAAACTTTTAATCTAACGCTAAAATGAAAATTTTGAAATTATGTAACTCCCAATTTTGCCATCACCCAACACCCAAGTACTACATTGTTAGCCTATATTATATTTTATCTTCCCTACAACATCAGGTTATAATCATGTAGCTCCAGTGGCATTTTTTATTTTTCTTAAAAAAAATACCTCTTTAGTTGGGTCAAAGATGTCGAATAAATTATCAGTTTTCGGGCCCGTTCACTTTGATGACATTTTCAACATTACCAAATCTCGGTGAAGTTGCCAAAAAAATGGCTACATTTAATTTGCTACCAAATTTTGGTAACTATGTAAGAAATCCTGCCAAAATTTTAGCTTAGTTACCAAAATTTTGCATTGCCAAAATTTGGTAAGATTTTTTTTTAGTATCAAAGTTGAACAGGCCCTTCTTATTCGTCCAACCATAACTTTTTATAATATCTACTAACAAATTATATAAATTGAGTCTCCTATTGCAACATTTGTCTTTCTCCGACTCCAACCGACGAACACGGCTGTCACAAGACCAGAGGTTACGCAACCATACGACAAACCCGAATGCTTATCCTTGCGCACAGGCGATGTGAAGACATTTCGCTGGAAATATTAGAGACAAAATAACATTTCTCAGCACAGACTTTGTGCTTATGTAATGTTGAACTAGCAAGGGAAATTGTATCTGTATACTATGCTATCCACTCAAGTTTGCTAATCTTCTATCTACATTTTATTCCTCATCTGCTAAAAGTTCGGCCCATCAAACAGCCGGCAAAAACTTCTCGTCTTCAGCAGCAGCTTGTGCTGATTCTTCACTCATTTTGTGGAAAACGAGCTTTTGCTGAGGGAGCTGACCATTAGATGGCACGGTGACCTGGGTGTCTACCAGGATGCTGTCCTCGTCCTTGAAATCACCTCTCAGGATACCCTTCGCCAGCTCGTTCTCCACATACTGTTGAATCACTCGCTTCACTGGCCTGGCACCGTAATTCGGATCGTAACCAAGGCTTCCCAGGAATTCCACTGCTCCAGGCGACACTTCGAGTTTGATCTTGCGATCGGCAATTCTTTTTTGTACTCTTGCAAGCTGTATAACAGGAAAAGCAAAAGAAATTCAATCAAGATATGAAAAGGTACCATTGAGTTTGTACATTGTTGTGTATACGTAATTCACATAATAATCATCTGTGTCTTGCGAATGTGAAATTGACCTCAGCAAAGTAAAGAAGCTTTACCTGTAATTTGACAATGCTGTTGATCTGTTCCCTCTCAAGTGGCTTGAAGACAATGTACTCATCAATCCGATTCATGAACTCCGGACGGAAAACAGATCTTGCAGCATCCATCACCCTCTTCTTTATATTCTCATAGGCTGAATCAGTTGACCCACCTTCTTCGTCCATGTTTAGTATGAACTGTGAACCAACATTGGATGTCATGATAATGATACTGTTGGTGAAGCTCACTTTCCTGCCCTGCGAGTCAGTAACCCTTCCATCATCCAATATTTGAAGGAAAACATTGAATACATCTCCATGGGCTTTCTCAATCTCATCAAACAAGATAACAGAATATGGCCTCCGACGAACAGCTTCTGTAAGCTGACCACCCTCTTCATACCCAACATAGCCTGGTGGTGCACCAATCAGTCTTGAGACAGAATGCTTCTCCATGTATTCACTCATGTCAATCCTAACAACAGCTTCCTCAGTGTTGAACATAAAAGCAGCAAGGGCTTTTGCTAGTTCCGTTTTGCCAACTCCTGTAGGGCCCATGAACATGAAACTGGCAATGGGGCGATTTGGATCGGACAAACCAGCCCTGGATCTCTGAATAGCCTCAGAAACTGCTTTGACTGCAGGATCCTGCCCAACAACACGCTTGTGCAGTTCTTCCTCTAGATACAGCAACTTCTCCCTATCAGATTGCTTTAGTTTAGATACTGGAATACCAGTCCACCTGCTCACTATTTCTGCTATATCATCTTGGGTGACCTCTTCTCTTAGCATGGATTTCCCAGAACTTTGATATTCATCTAACTCTTTCTCTGTTGTTTGAAGCTGGCGCTGCAATGCGTTCAGACTGCCATACTTCAGTTCAGCAGCACGATTGAGATCATACTCACGTTCAGCCTGCTGGATCTCCACATTGACCCTATCAATCTGTTGCAACAGTTAAAAGCAAATGAGATAACTGACAAAAGCAATCATGCTGTTATATAATAATATAAGCTGCTAAATTGGGAGTTATACTTTACCTCTTCTTTAATAGATTGAATCTTAGTCATCACCGACTTCTCACGCTCCCACTGCTCAGTCAGGTCCTTCTGCTTTTCTTTCAATAGTGACAGTTCTGCTTCAAGTCGAGATAGTCTGTCCCTTGATGCTTTGTCTGTATCATTTGTTAGTGAGAGACGTTCCATTTCAAGCTTTATTACAGCACGATCAATCTCATCTAGAGCAGTTGGCTTGGAAGTTATCTCCATTTTCAATTTGGCAGCTGACTCATCAACCAAATCAATTGCTGTAAAGAAACACAGCTACTGGTTAGGAAGAGCAATAAAAGTTCTTGATAGAGCTTATAAATAGTTATCCTTCATCATTGATCATCTTATTAGCTTCTAGGGAAAACGGAAAATAACTGGAGGGGAGAAAAGGCACCTTTGTCCGGCAGAAATCGTCCACTAATGTAACGGTCTGAGAGAAGAGCTGCTGCCACAAGTGCACTGTCTGATATGCGTACCCCATGGTGCAATTCATATCTCTCCCGTAATCCACGGAGTATTGAGATTGTATCTTCAACTGAAGGTTGGTCAACATAAACTTGTTGGAAGCGACGCTCCAATGCAGGATCCTTCTCAATATATTTGCGGTACTCATCAAGGGTCGTGGCACCGATACAACGTAGCTCTCCTCTACCAAGCATCGGTTTTAGAAGATTACCAGCGTCCATGGCACCATTTGTTGCACCTGTAACAAGATGAATGCTTATAAATTTCTGAATAGTGGAGTCAGGAAGCAACTGACATTCTTGAGTAGTAAATTCATAGAAAGAACAGACATGAAAGGGCTACCAACAGCCAAACCTTGGTATTTTATGCAAATTTCAGTAAATTAGAACAGAATTAAAACCAAGCTGCTACTCAACTTCATGTCATTCAAAGTTGTGATGAAATGGATATGATCGTGGCCAAAGAAATTACTATGATTGCATTCCATCTCAGACAAACCAATTGTTTATCGTGACAGAGAAAGGAAACAAAATGGATAGCTGTGCCAGCATATGTACGGGGTGCTCAAAATACATTTATGTAGTTCACTTTTCAAAACTTCTAGAAAATATTGTGTGAGAACAGCAATTGTGGGAGTAAATTTATGTAGTGTATATAAAACCTTTGGACAGATCTCATGGCTCATAGCCTATATGTACTCTTTTCTTCCATAAGCACTGATTTATTTATAAGTTTATACTAAAACTACAATTCCACAGAGAACGCAAGATTGAGTTGAATCTTAAAAATTCCAAAAAAAAAAATTGCCTCCAAGTTAGTGTAATGAGTGTTCTCTAGGTAGAACAAATGCCATATGAAGTGGCATTGGCAAATAGATCACCTTATGCCATATCAGGCGGTAATAAACTAAGCACAGCTAAACCACTTTGTGATGTACTGGTGGCTGGTCTAATAACTGTATTCATTCTTTCAATAATGTATGTCATCTTCCAAAACTTCTAAATGATATTCAGATGAAATAATCCGCATACAGGAAAAATGTTCCAGTAAGTCAAACAAATAACTGAACATTCTACATCTAATTACCTGCTCCAACAACAGTGTGGATCTCATCAATGAAAAGAATGGTTTGTCCATCAGAATCTGTGACTTCCTTGAGTACAGCCTTCAGCCTATCCTCAAATTCCCCACGATATTTTGCCCCAGCAATCAAAGCACCCATGTCAAGTGCAATTAGCTGCTCAAAAGAAAATGAAAATTTAGGAGAAGCAAAATTAACATCGGGTCTTCATAATGCTTTGTTATTTTGAGCTTTTCAGAACATAGGAACTTCCCTACATTAGCTCTAACCTGAGAATTCATAATTAAGGAACTAGTGCATCGAATACTATACATCCAAACGAAAACACAAGACCATATAGAGAGTACTAGGAAACTCTGATCATTTTATAGGCTATTGAACACAAAAACTTCAGTAACCAGGGAAATTTACAGAATAAGCATCACAGCAATATAAGAACCAGTTACTTCCTCCGTTTCATATTATAAGACTTTCTAGCATTGCCCGCATTCATATATATGTTAATGAATTCATTAACATATATATGAAAGTAGGCAATGCTAGAAAGTCTTATAACCTTAAACGGAGGTAGTAATATATACGTACGGTACATATATACTAGCTACTACTCCACTCGAGCTATCTGATTTTTGTAGAGAAAGATGGAAAAAAAATAGAATATCAGATGCTCGTGATGTAGCTTAGGGGTAGAATGAAAAGGTCGCTGGACTTGGCTGGAGCCGAGCTAGTCCTCCGGCGACCGGCGTTGAGCTCGCTCGTTTGGCGCACAATGGTTTAGTGGATGGAATCTATGGCACCAAGATCATAACACCTTAAACTCAACTGCTCAACCCAAACTATATCCTCTCTTGGTCTCTCCTAGTCCTCCATGGCCAAGGACAGATCTAGCATATATCCTGACCTTCTCTCCGGCCCGTTGCCGCGCAGGGCAGGTCGCATGCCCAAGCGTCAAGAGCCCCTCATCCTATCGGCAAGCACAAATCATGCATCTCCATGGGTGCTATTTTTCTTGGACTGAGGCAAGGAGGACGAAGGTTGGGCCCACAGCGCGCGCACCTTGCATCGTGACGAGTATACCGCCCGGCGATAAATTAGTCGCCAGCTTTTCCCTCACCTTGTGTTCTCTCCCTTCCACCTAATAAGCACTAAATCTGACGTGGAGACCACTATTATCTATTAATATGGACTTATTGTACCTGGTCTTGCATCGGTTAACAAAATAGGGAGAAAAATAGAACCATTGTTCCATTGTGCCACACAATCCCAACAGGAAAAAAAATACTGCAGTATTTGGTCCACAAAAGAGAGCAGAGCTCCATCTCTTACCCTTCTATTAATCAACAATCATGCTGTTGTAAAAGTGATATGCTAGAGTGCAAAAAGGACTGGACCATTTAAGAGGTTCCTTTAACCATACTGCTTACATAACGAATGGGTTACATATCAAACAGATCAAATTACCCATGAATTTTATGGCTTTATCTTGTAAGATATCCGTTAAGTATATTTTCTAAAAACCATCAGCACTTCCTTTCTTTTGTTCCAAACTGCATCTCTCTAATTAACAACTTCATGCATTATTACTTATACTCCTACATTACCCTTATTTACAAAACAACAAACACACAACCTCCTTACATGCTGCACAAATGCTGATTTACCAAATGAGCATTTAAATACTGCAGATTGCTTACGGCTTTTTTTACATTAAAGAAACCTAATAGTATACTGAGTAAAAGAGCAATCCTTTATCCATTGTATTTGTGTGAAAGAAACATTTTGTCCATTCAAATGCAAGCAGAGCATATAGAGTAAACTTCACAAAACTACACATACTTTGACCAAACTATCACAAAACTACAGATTTAAGACATTGTATCATAAAATTACAGATTTAGCAACAAATTTATCGCAAAACTACAGATTTAAGAGTAAGTACTATAAAACTACATAGTTAATATTAAAGTTATTACAAAACTACGGATTTCAGAGTTTAAATCCTTAGCATTGTTTTTATGTAAAAGCTACAAATGTTGTAGTTTTGTAATCAAATTGATGCTAAACCTATAGTTTTGTGATAATTTTCTTACTAAATTTGTAGTTTTGTGAAACTTCATATTATATCTGTAGTTCTTTGATATATTTGATGTTAAATCTGTAAATTTGTAATAAATTGAAGATGAGAATATGACCATCTAGGCATGCTTACAGAGCTATACAGCACATAACAAATCAATTTATGTCATTTGGATGCAATAGAATCCCCGTACCTTGATCAATCACATTTTGTTTCCCTCTTATCGATTCAATGGCAGTTTTCAAGGACTGTACGGTAATCTGGAAGTCCTTGAACAGCTGTCTTCCAAATCGCTTATCCTCCGCAAAACCAAGGACCAGATGCTCAACCGAAACAAATGAATCGCCATACTCTTTTTTAAAGTCTCGTGCTCGTTGTATCAGAGCTTCCAAGTCACGTCCCAACATGGAACCAGGATCTTCACCCAACACCTGAACCATTGAGAAGAGCATGAGATAACTGCCTTGAAAAAAATTGATCATAAAACAATTATTGTGTAAAGTACTGAACGAATGTTAGGATATTCAATGTTTTCTAAAAAAACAAAAACATTGAAGGACTGTGTTTAGGACAAACTACCTTAGGCTGCCGCTGGATGAACTTCTCTGTGGCATCAAGAAGCCTTGTATTATCAACTCCAGCTTTAGAAAAGATTCGACGGGCGAGCCCATTCCTTTGCTCCAGCAATGATTTCATCAGATGTTCAGTCTCCACAATCTGGTGTTTACTCTCTTTCGCTACTTCAGGCGACGAAACAATCGATTGCCATGCCATCTCAGTGAACTCTTGTTGTGTAATCTATCAACCAAAAGGAATTATAATAAGATACAGAAAACAGTGCAGTCAATCCCATATTCCCGTAGAATGGAAAACTCTACTGGGTGGTGAGCTTGATCTACCTAGAACAATGTGGGGGTGTATAATAAGAATATGGATCCAAGCTAACATATTTAATTGCCATCACCATTTCTCTAGCGTAAGGATGGATCAGCACCGACCATCAACCAGTAATTAAAATGCAGAGAAAAGAGGATCTTACCCTCCCATTGCTGGCGGCGCACCTGACGGAGAGCGTCCGCGGCGGCCTCCTCCCCACCACGGGAGGAGCCACCCACCCAGCTCGCCCTCCTCCTCCTCTCGACAACCGAAGCGCCCTACACCGAGCCGACGACGACAAGGCCGCCCCCCTCCTAGAGCCGCCCCACGCCGCGGCGACGACCGGCGCCGGTGCCGCCGCCATAGCGGGCCGGAGCCCCGCGGCGAGCGGCGGCGCTGCAGCCATGGCAGGCTTGATCTAATATAATAACAATAACAACGATAACAATATACCGTACTGAATCTGCGGCGGCCGGAGACACGCAACAACAAACAACACGGCGGCTATCCTCAGAATTCTCCTTGAGATACTAGAAGTAGATTGTTCAGTTCTGCGGGCGGCGGCGGCGGCGGGATCGGGATTGGGATTGGAGCGGAGTGAGCGCGAGGATAGAATGCAAGGTGACTGTGCGGGTATAAAATAGGTGGCGGTGGGCGTCCGCGGCGGCGGGGAGGAGAGGGAGCTTCTGGGAGGTTCAGGGGGGAACGAGGAGGCGTGGATGGATGCAACGGAGGAAGATAGGGGGGAGAAGAAGACAAGACACACGGGCTAGCTGCGTGTGTTGTGTGTGTACTTGTGTGCTTCGGGACCTGCGCCGTTGGATCTCCGGGTGGACGACCGGATGTGAGCCTCTCTTTCTGCTGCTGCTGGTGGTCCCTGTTGAAAGGAGAGAGGGTCAAGATCTCTCTTGTGTGTTTCCTGGGGTCTGGAACTTTTACATTTTTAGTCTTTTTGAATATTCATTGGAGTAAATTTTTACGAGTATACACTCTGAAAAACTATTTTTATTAATGATATCTTTTCTCGGCGCCAGATTCAATGTCTCGACATCAATGACACTGGCGTCAGCCACCAACACTCTTACCCCACATGATAGCTAAGTCACTTATGTGAAGGGATCAACACCAATAAGACTGATGCGATAACTTGTTTATAAATATTCTATATACAGCTCATCTCTTTAGCAACACCCTGTTGAACGGGTGAGATGTCGGTGCCAAGATGTTGACCTTGCATCAAGGTACTGGCGCCAAAATAGATCCATTCATGAAATAAGTTTGTTTTCGAATCTATTTGTAAAATAAGTTTTTTAAAAAAATGTAAAAATGCAAGTTCCTGGTAGCAGCTTCTATGTTTCCTCAACGACATTTTTTATGTTTTTCCGCGGATGACATAAAAATTACTTCTATTGATAACAAATTCTAAATCTCTACTATTATAAAAATTAAAAATGTTTTTATCGCTATTTTGTACATTATCCGTGTATGTCGGTTTTTAAGTTCGTTTGCTTTGGAAATTATATCTGTTATTGAAGTCAGTTTTTAAGATGATTACTTTTGGTAAATATAGAAGGCAATCATATAAGCATCTGTTTAAAAAAAACTCGCATGCTAACTTGAGACAATCGGACTCTTAACTGCAGCTCATGATTTTCTAAAAATATATATATCCAAGCGAACTCCCACAGTGAATTTCATCTTAAGTAAACCATATAACATTAATAAGATTAAAATAGACTTCACCCGTTACAACGCACAGGCATTTTTCTACTAAATACCATTGCACAAGAAGTTATGTTTTCTGCTTGCCACCACCATCATTTATCTATCACCTTAGTCTGTTATCACCTCTTATAATTACCTCTAGAATTGATTAAGAACCGTGTATGCACTGTGTGAGCTCTTTAATTAGCTCATAGCTCGGGTTGGCAATTCGTGATATTTTTTTTTTTTTTTGACATGGAAAGATTTCCATTACTCCATAGACCCAGTAATATCACTGGTCACCAAATCGTCCACCTCGGGTGGGGCATCATCCCACCCAAGGATGTCCTGGACTTCCGATTTACAACCCAGAGCTGCAATTTCATGCGCTACCCTATTACAACCTCTAGGGCAGTAGCTTACATTGAAAGACAGGAAAGCAGAATTTACAAAGTTCTTTATCTCACAAAAGATCCCGCCGAGAGCTGACGAAGCAAAATTGTTCTTCTCCAAAGCCGACTTCAACATCATTGAATCAGTTTCAGCCATCACCCTTTGCATCCCGCATTCACCGGCGGCTCTTATACCAGCTGCACAGGCTAGGGCTTCAGCATGGAAGGCATTCATCAGAAACTGAACTTTACCCGCTCCCGCCTTCACAACCTTGCCTGATTGATCTCTGATAGCAAAACCCCAGCCTCCTGTTCTGGTTAAAGGATCAAAGGCTCCATCAGTGTTTATTTTCATCACCCCCTGCTCTGGCCTGCTCCACCTTTCTTTTCTGCTCCATCAGTGTTTATTTTCATCACCCCCTGCTCTGGCCTGCTCCACCTTTCTTTTCTGCTCCATCAGTGTTTATTTTCATCACCCCCTGCTCTGGCCTGCTCCACCTTTCTTTTCTGCTAGGAGCTCTTTTGCTCTCTTTTTTATTCAAACTCATATACTCCTCAGCCAAGGCAGCTATAACAAAGCCCAGTTCAGACGGGGATCTTCCCCTTTCCCCCTCCCGGACCCTATTCCGCTCCGACCACCATTGCCACAAAGTAATCGATGCTAACAAAATTTCCTTTGCTGGCCGATTGAAGACTGCTTCCATCACCTCTCTCCCCGATCTTTTTTCTGCTAACTCCTGTCTCAAAATTTCCAGGTTGTTCTCCCGCCATACCTTCTTTACTTTCTTACATTTGAAAAACAGATGTCCAGCATCCTCATTCATTCTATTGCATATTACACATCTACTGTCCATATCCATCCCTCTTTGTTGCAAATTAACTCTCAGCGCCAAAATGTTATGACTGAATCTCCAAATAAAATACTTAACCTTCCCTGGTAGTGGCATCTTCCATACTTTCTTCCAGTACACTTCCCGTTCAGTGCTCCCATTTGACGAACCTGCACCTCCCCTCCTTCTTCTCTGTATCTCCCCATCTCGCTGCACCTTATAGGCTGATTTCACTGAGAACAAACCCTTTTCATCATAATGCCATGCCAACATGTCATCCATCTCGATGTGCACCGGAATAGTACGGATCACATTAACATCTTCCGGCCAGAAAGTCTGTGTAAGCAGCCCAACATCCCAATTACCTGTACTTGGATCTATTAGTTCCTCCACTCTTGTGACAAGATTTCTCCCCCTTGGTGTGATCGGCCGTCTCGTATGATCTCTTGGGATCCATGGGTCAGACCAGATATTAATGGCCGCCCCATTTCCAACTCTCCATATCATGCCATCTCTCAGAGTCAAAAGCCCCCGGCATATACTCCTCCAGGTATACGACATGTTTGCACATTTCTTTGCACTGAAGATATTTCCACCCGGGTAGTATTTAGCTTTCAAAACCTGGGCACACAGGGACTCTGGATTTTGTATTAGTCGCCATCCTTGCTTAGCTAACATAGCTAAATTAAAAGCATGTATGTCCCTGAAACCCAATCCACCAGCCCATTTCGGTTCAGTCAATTTTTCCCAGCTCAACCAGTGCATCTTATTTTCCTTTTCTTGATTGCTCCACCAGTATCTCGCTATCATCTTACTTATCTGCTCGCAAATATCCTTCGTCAGATCAAAGCAACCCATTGCAAAGGTTGGAATCGCCTGGGCCACTGCCTTAATCAGTACCTCCTTCCCGGCCCTGGATAGCATTTTCTCCTTCCAACCCTGTATCCTCTGCCAAATTCTGTCTTTGAGGTAAGCAAAAACTCCCGTCTTTGATCTTCCAATATAAACCGGCAGCCCCAGATACCTATCATTCACTGTTTCCCTCTGCAGATTTAATTCCCTCATGAACTCCTCTTTCTTTGCTCTCGATGTGTTCCGACTGAACATCACGGCGGACTTATCTTTATTAATCATCTGGCCAGAGCACTCCTCGTACACCTGTAAGATACTTTGTAGCTGCTGTGCATCACCTCTATCTGCACGACATAAAATAAGAGAGTCGTCGGCAAATAGCAAGTGTGATACACTTGGTGCACCCTGGCATATTCGCACCCCTTGAATTAATCCTTCTCCTTCCGCCTGACTCAACAGAGCCGAAAAACCCTCAGCGCAAAGCAGAAACAGATATGGCGAGAGGGGGTCTCCCTGGCGCAGACCCCTCCCAGGCAAGAACTCCTCTGTCAACTCTCCATTCACTCGGATTTTATAAGATACTGACTTAATGCACTTCATGATTAACTGCGTCCAAACCTGATTAAAACCAAGTTTAATCATCATTTCTGACAGGAACTCCCACTCCACTCTGTCATAAGCCTTGCTCATATCTAATTTCAAGGCAGCAAAACCAACATTACCAGTTCTTTTGTGCCGTAAATAATGAGTCATCTCATAAGCAATCAAAATATTATCCGAGATTAGGCGCCCCGGAACAAAAGCACTCTATGATTGAGAGATTACATCAGGCAGAACTTTTTTAAGTCTATTTGCGAGCACTTTTGAAACAATTTTGTACAAGACATTACAGAGGCTTATTGGCCGGAGGTCCTTTATTTGCTCTGGCTTCTTCACCTTTGGTATTAAAACTATTGTCATCTCATTCCAACCTGATGGCATCTGACCTCCATTTAAAATATCAAGAACTTCTGAGGTCACCTTTCCACCAACCACATCCCAGAAATTCTTGTAAAACACAGCCGGCAATTCGTGATTTGTGAATGACTGGATGTGAACAGATGGCCTATTGAGTAAAACATGAAGAGGAATTGAGATATTGTACGAGGGCCGGCCCTGACTCTTTGGTGGCCCAGTGCGGAAAAAAAATGAAGGCCCCATTCACCATAAAAAAACAAGATAATATTTAAAAATTCATTGTCATTAACGAATTTCACACTAATAAGTTTAAAATACAATCAAGCAGTCATGATATACTCGATCGTCGATCGGTCTTCTGTTTTTTCTCTAAGCTCATCAGGCCTAATACCATAGTATATATATTTTGGAGGCCTCTAATTTTTTGAGGCCCAGTGCGGTCGCACCGTCCGCACTGTCCCAGGGCCGGTATCGCTCTTCTCAAATTGCATGGTCCTCATCAGATCCGGTCATTGTCTCGTTGATGAAGCTGATGTAACTCAAGAGGAACCACGGACAATTCTAGTAGTTGATGAACCTTAAACTCAAAACCAAGATGTACCTTTTGTTTCTATTTATGATGTTAATTGTCTCAAAAGTGAACCAGGCTTAAGACTTCCTGTTGAAAGCTATCATGTCAATAAGCAAGATGATGTTTGGAGAGCATATATTCTCAAGGGCATGTGGTAACATTACTGACGTGAATTCTCACCAGTGGCGGAAGCAAAAATGAGATACAAAGTTAAGAAATATATATTGAGATATTGATGAAATATAATATAATACTAATCGAGGATATTTCTACAAATAAATAAGCTTCAAGTCATTTTTTTTATATCCATTTTCTTTTTGAAACTCGATCAAATGGAATATATACTACTATACATGCTATATGATGGGTATTTTGCAAGGTACAAGTGTAAACCATGTCCTATGGTCTGTCCGTCCCTGGCTGTGAAGCATAGAATTGCTCTCTTTATCCTCATTACACATTTTCACTTCCAAATCCACAATAAAGGTCTAAGTGAATAAGTCAATCTACCCTTATAACGAATTTTATTCTTGTATGAGACCTTCATAATGACATTACCAATTGGTAACAAGTTATATTTCTCTTGAATTTTTGTTTTGTGCATTTGTAACAACACCCAGTGCCTTGGATTTGTTCTAAATTTTCCAACCACCCTAACAAAACTACTACTTCTATTGCTAAATATATAACATATCATGCAAAACCCGATGTCCTTATAGTCAGGTAGTTGTACTTACGAAATCAAATAAAATTAAATTGGTATTGCCGTTGCTTAACATATACTACCTCCGTCCAAAAATGTAACAACTTTTGGCTATGAATCTAGACACACAGTTATTCAGATTCATAGCTAAAAATATTTATATTTTGGGATGGAGGGAGTATATTTCAAGGTGGGAAGCAGGGACAAACCATAGGACAAGGGGGTACACTTGTACATTGCAAAACACCCATCATACAGCATGTATGGTACTACCTCCATTTCAGATTATAAGACATTTTGACTTTGGTCAAAGTCAAACTACTTTAATTTTAACTAAATTTATAGAAAAAATAATAACATTTTCAACCCAAGACAAATTTATTATGAAAATATATTTGATTATTGATTTAATGAAACTAATTTGATATTATAAATATTACTATATTTGTCTATAAACTCTCGATTGAAGTAGTTTGACTTTGACTAAAATTAAAACGTCTTATAACCTGAAACTATATTCCATTTGATTGAGTTAAAAAAGAAAATGAATATGTCAAAAAACACTAGACTCGAAGCTTATTTATTTGTAGAAATATTCTTAATTAAGATTATATTTCATCAATATCTCAGTATATTTCTTAACTTGGTACCCCATCTGAATATATCTGCGTCCACCACTCAACAGGTGAAGAGAGACTCTGCTGCACCTGTTTTTTGATTGTCATCATTTGTTTGTGCTGGAGAACACTAATCCTGGGTTTCATCAAATGGTGGTACTTGCTAGGATTTAATTATGGAGAAAGGGTTTCATGGAAATTTCTTTATAGTGGCCGGCACATTTGGAAACAAAGAAATGCACTAATCTTTCAGAAGAAAATGCCAAGTGTTAGTGCTTGGTTTCATTCTTTTAAATTTGATATATTCTCCTGCGTACTTGTAGAAAGAAGGATCCATCGGTTGAACATCAACGGCAGTAGAAGGTTTCTGCCACATATTTTTAGGCACTGATCCAGACCATCTGCACACGATCCAACAGCTCAAAGCGCGTGTAAATCCTCCGCAAGTCCCAACCAAGCTCATGCACACAACACGATAAGTAAAAATAATATTCCCTCCTTTCTAAAATATAAGCATTTTTAACTTGGACACGGTCTACAAGATAGTACTTTGACCAATAATATCTATAAAAGTAAAATATTTTTTAAAAAAAGAGTTACATATTACTCCCTTCATTCTAAATTGATCTGCATATAATTTTTTGAGGTTATTCCTAAATGATCTACATATTTATGTTCATTTATTAAGGCCCTCTTTGTTTAGGCTTATAAGCCAACTTATAAGCCGAAAAGTCTAAGCCTAAACAAATAAGCGGCTTTTTTGTTTGGCTTTTCTGAAGCCATAAGCCATTCTAACACTATTAAGCCAAAAGCTAGGTTTGAGAAGCTTTTTGGCTTATGTGAGGTAGATGCATGACTCCACCATTAAACTTAGGACATTAAATCTAACGGCTTATAAATTATATAAGCCAATAAGCTGACTTAAAAGTCTAAGCCAATAAGCCTAAGCCTAAACAAAGAGGGCCTAAGTCTATTCGTTATTTGTGCATTGGAGTAAATGGACATTGATGCATGCATCCATGCACACAAGTATTTATAGCCCACATGCAATATCTTGATTTGCTATTGGCTAGGAAATAGTGGGATGGTGCATGCATCGAGTTTGTTGCTAGAGTAAATATAGTATAAGAGAGTTATTAGCTTTTCTTAGTCTTGGTGTACCTATGAAATATGTAGATCAATTTGGAATGAAGGAAGTATGATAGTAGTAACATCAATTTTACATGATTGGCCTTTTATTTATTTATTTATTTTGCTATTAATAGTCAAAGTTAAAAATATTTGACTTGTCACTATGCTAAAAATGCTTATATTTTAGGATGGAGGGAGTACTATTCTCGTTCTATAATTTATGCATTGCTGATGTGCCAAACGGGCCTTGCACACTTAGGGGGTGTTTAGATTTGTAAAATTTTGATACGTCACATCGAATATTATATAGGGTGTCGCATAGGGTGTTTAGGCACTAATAAAAAAACTAATTACAGAATCCGTAAGTAAACGGCGTGACGAATTTATCAAACCTAATTACTCCGTCATTAGCAAATGTTTCCTGTAGCCATTATCAAATCATGGAGCAATTAGACTTAAAAGATTCGTCTCGCAAATTAGTCGCAATCTGTATAATTAATTATTTTTTAACCTATATTTAATACTTCATGTAGGCGTTCAAATGTTCAATGTGGGGTATGATCTAAACAGGCCGTGCACTAGGATTCAGCTCCTACCAGACACTTTTTGCAACTTTACCCAAACTAGACTTTGAGCATTTTTCAGTTTTTCAAGACAATAGCTGATACCGAACATAACAGATAATATCACCTAGTAAAAACCAGTAGTGCATTTTTCATGAACTACTCAACCAAAGCCTGCAGAATTTTCAGCTGAAATTACTTGATCCTACATTTGTTTTTGTAACTAGTATTATAATGCGCTGTCCCACGGAAAAGTAGTGGAAACAATATTACCAAATACGACATAAGAATCAGAAGGCAATATATAGATGATACTGCACATGATAATCTTGGTACTGATGGTACACTATCGCACAATTTACCAGTATTGCTATCTGGAAATCATAACTGACTGAGTTCTGTCTTTATCGATGATGCCCTGTTTCAGAAAGTTCATCTGAAGCACTAACAGGCTTGCACCAAACACAATTGAGCAAAGGGTCAAACATATAAGAGACTCTAGAATGCAAGAGTTGGATGAGATGGAACTTTAGAATTTAGATTTTAGACCAATAACTTCAAGTCATGTACTCGATGCAACTCAGGATTTTGGGCAATGAGCCACCCATGATACAGTGAAAGAAAAATGGAAGGAGAAAGCGCCTCAGGCATCATACAACACTCTAGCAAGAGCCAAAAAAGGGGAGGAGTTCAATAGCTGACAATTCCTCGCTGTACTGCTACTATTCACAAAGCTGTCACATGATGGAACAACCACACCTGAAATCCTTTGGCTTCTTGGCTACTATTTTATCTGTTGACAGTTGATGAAAAATAAAATAATTAAAATAATAATTATAACATTGCATAACCTTGCAAAAGATAGAACACTTACTGGACTGTTTGTCTGAAGTAGGAGCACGAACTACGACATGCATTGTTGTCAATCCAGAGAAGTCACAAATTGGGCTTTTGCATTCTGAAAGGGTTTTGTTGTTCTCCAATATCTTCCCAGCATTAATAAGCTTGAGGTCATTTACAGTCCTTGGGCCCTTTTCCTTATCTGCTGGGAGTACAAAAAATAAGTCATAAGCAATATTCACTAAAAGCTAAGGCACATAGCTCATAATAGTTGGCAATATAAGAATCATCACTAATCTCGTATGGCATTTCACATGGTAAAAAAGAAAATATAACAATAAAAATATTTTTCGTCCTCATTGGCCAGCAATTTGTAGAATTTGCGAGTTTCACACGTTCACAACCAATGGTTATTTTGTAGCGTAAATTCCAGTGGTATATATCTTTATTTTCGTATATATGATAGCATGAAGTTATCCCATCTATAAGAGTAGACATTAATGTGCACGCAAATAGTTAGGCTAGCAGAATAGATCACCTCACCAAGTGACAAAGTAACTACAACAAATTATTGATATATTGACCATGTTCCAAAAATGACATTCACACTCCCCGAAACTACAAACAACCAAGTTTGACTACAATTGAGCAACTGAATGAGCCACATAGCAATAAATGTAAAAAACTGGACAACTTTTGAGTTTGGAAAGTAGCCAATTCTGACTGGTCTGCAGAGAAAATTAGCTAGTTTCTAGAAGATTCCAGCTTAATGGGTTCCAAATCAGTCATTTAAATTTTAATTGCTGCATAGCTTAGCACCTTCTGGATATTCAAGGGGGATATTATCTGTTAGTAGAAAGTAGAAGCTAGACAGCAACAGTTTTTCTCTAGACTAGTATAAAAAGTACGAGTTCATCCAACACCTCTTTTTCCTGACCCTTAGATCTATTCATCCAATGGCTTATATTAAAAGTTGGATCACCCCTGCAATTAGCGATCTCCCACTCCTCTTCGCGTAACAAGCGGTTAAAAAGAGGATTTAGCAATCGGTTAATAAAGAAAGAAAAAGAGAAAAAAAATAGCGATCCGTCTCCATCGCCCCTACCTTGCCACCGCTCGCGTCGGGGTCGCCGCGGCCCTGCCCCAACGCCGCAGCCGCCACCGCTCGTAGGCGCCGTGGTCGCCGTCTCCACGCACATCTCGACGGAAGTGCGAGAAGACAAGGAGTCGGGGTCGCCGTCGGCCGCCGCCGTCTCCACGCGCGTCTCTGCCAATCAGCCATGCCTGGGATCCCGTTGCTGTTCAAGATGTCAATGCTACAGCCTTGCTGCTGCTAGGCTTCTAGCTTCTCAAAAATCTTTGATTTACTTTTCACCCATGTTTGTCGCAATTTCAGTCATATTATTGTGCATAGATATGTTTTAGTCCAACAATTGTTGTATATGCTTTTACTCCCAGTTTTGCTGGTGGATGACTGTTCAGAGGTTGATTCCGAATGAATAATCGTGGAGAACTCAAAGTGCGGTCAAAAAAAATTCTGAATTATATTGCGGTGGCCAACGGATAGGGATTCATAAATATACTTCAATAATGTGTTCCTCTTCTCTTTTATTGGTTATTTTTTAATATTTCTGCGCTGTTTGCTGTCTTATTTAGATTATACTCGTTTTAAAGTGCTAGATTGTAATAATGGCCTTTAGCTCTCTTGAGCAAAGGTCGAGATGTTATACTCCATTATAAAAAAACAATTCTGAATTTGGATACCATATTCTCATTCAACACATTGTAAATGTACGCATTTTCTCTCTATTTGTTTGTTGACACATGCTCCCGCAACTTAATATTGTGCTGTAGCATGCAGGATTTTGCAAGGACCATTTCTTTTCACTAATGTGAATTCCATGTGCATGCATAAAGATTCTTCACAAGTAGTATGATATGGTGGAATATAAGTGCTCTTAAGGGTTAAGATCAGACATGATGATAGTATTGACCATGCTAATGGTGCTAAAGTCATGCAATTTGTCACGGACTAGCAGTAAGCCTTTTTCTATTCATGTCAAACTGTGGCTACTGATGTTTCATAGAGATCTGAGGGTTTATTTGGATTTAATATTAGGTCTAACTACTGCAGCAGGTCAAACTGAATAAAATGAGTGCCTTAGTTGTCCGGAACTATGAAAGCATGTCTTGGTACTGTATCTATGCTATGAAATATAAATAAGTTGGTTTTGGTATTCGTCGTCTTATCTGGATATACGCTGTTGCGATTTTCTTTGTAATTTTATCTATTATTTGGTATCAATACATTCACTGATATTTTTTTATCCATTCCTTCCAGAAAACGAGAGATATAGAGATATCATATTATAGCACCTTCCAAACACGGTTTAAATGATATTATCCGTCTTTATTTTTCTTTATATTAGCTGAAATAGTGTGTACTCAATTCTTAGTGTAAAACATGAATGTTTAACGTGAACTAGTTAATAACTAGCCGTGCCCCCCGCGCGTTGCACGGGTATAGAGGCAACCTGTAATAACTCAAGATCAGAATTGGGCATATCACAAGATAACATCCAACACTGTTCCACAGTAATAGCAGTGTTCTCAATTTTGAGTGATGTAATCAAACCATAATTTTTTAACAGCAATCTTACACTAACAAACAGGGATCTCGGTACATAGCAGATAACATTCTTTTCGATACCAGCAGATCCTAGGAAGACCAATCCTTGAGCGATGATTAATTTGGAAGGACAATGGACATCACATCATAGATATGGCAGTGGCAACTCATATTGTGTATGTTTTACAATCTATACAAATTGGCCATTAGCAAAAACAAATAGAAATTAAGGTTTACTGCTCCATGTCCCGGAACCGGCGATTTTATAGCCAATTCTGGAGATATGAGGGTTAAGTATTTTCGCCAGCTTGTCATTAATTAGCATCAATCTATTTTGTAGCCACCAATAAGAAAAGGAAAATAGATCCACGGTATAACCTTGATGAAGAGCATGCCATATACAGTAATGAAGAGCATGCATATCCCACACTGTTACAAATAACAACGCGTAATTTCAACATAATGAAACAGTTTGTAATTTCCTAAAGCATGCTGAGTAATATAGCATCGGTATATAATAGCATGAGAAAGTTGAAATTACCCGGACTGGTGGTCATAGAAGCACCCGTCGCGTGAAAGTGGCATCACATATTCAGTTATGTTAGCTAAGGTCCAATGTTTGCCTCATATTGTGGTCCCTGCCATGCGCCCATGCCTGAAAACAAAAATGGATGAAAGTGGTCAGTGAGATGCTGCTAAATATAAATGGAAAAAAGTACGAATTACCCCCCCGAACTATCGCGGTCGTCTGAATTACCCCCTGAACTACAAAACCAGACATTCTTCACCCCGAACTATGCAAACCGGACGAATTACCCCCCTCGACCCAATCCGCGGTGGTTTTGGTCTACGTGGCGTACACGTGGCAGTCCAGTCAGCATTTTATTTTATTTTTAATAGTGGGACCCACATGTCAGACCCCCCTCTCTCTCTTCCTCTCTCATTTTCTCTCTTCGTTGGTCAGGCTAACAAAAGCCGAGATAAAATCTATGTCTTAATAAAAAAAATACAGGGCCATATATACATGTGCTACCATATCGAACGCCTGCATATATACAACTCTGGGGAAAATTACTGTACATGTTTATACATGGTTTTGTCTTTAGGATGCATGCCATTTATATTTGGCAGTCATCAGTCATCACCAGCTAAGTTGGTACCCTCTCCTCTCTGACATCTTCATCTGAAACTTGACACACATCAGTTTGGACCATCGACATCAACCGGCACATTGTATAAGCCTGCAACTATTATTTACTACTTGTGGGTCATTGCAACCTAACCATTGACCGACCGCTCTATAGCTCGAGAGGACAGACAAATATAAATGGTCAACGAAAACCAGACAGGTCCATGTTTTTTGAGCTCTCCTCGGCTCCAGGGTTTACGATTTCGATGAAATCCGACCGGATTTCGCGAAATTTCGACGTTTCGACGAGGCTCGAAAGTAGAAACCGTCTGAGATTCGAGAAGTTTCATCCAAATTCAAATTTGAATTGGTAAAAAAGAAAAAAAAATCAACAAAATCTTATAAAATACTATGATATTCATAGAATCTACTGAGATATAAATTTTTGAAAAAAACTGATGTATTGTGTGTATTTACTGAAACTTACATTAGGAAAGAAAAGAATAAAGAACTTAAAAAAAGGAAAACACTTACATGGGCCAAAACCAATCGGAATTAAAAAAAGGAAAACACTTACTGATTGAAATTTCGATGATTTCGATCGGAATTTCACCAAAACCGACCGGTTTTCGAGAACTTGTCGGCAAACTTAGGGAATTTGTATTTAAATTTTGGTTTATGAAATTTGTTCAAAATTTACCGGTTTTCCACCGGATTTAGCGAAATTCCGAATTCCGCCAGTGCCCAAAACGGAAGGGCCTGTCGGAATCGTAAACCCTACTTGTCGCATTCTTCATGCAGTCGAGTTTCTAACAATGTTGCGTCTGCCTATAGCAATTTTTTGGTTGTATATGAGCCTTCTGAACAAGATAGATCGATGACCCAATTCTTCATGCACTGGAGTGTTGTATATATAAAAAGACAATCTTGTGTACTCAATTGAACAGCCAGATATGCATAGGCACATATAGATGCCTTCATAAATACACATATCACAAAATAAATAAGAGTGCAGTGCATACCTATGGTTGATAATTATATATAACACCCCATTATAACCCCGAACAACAAGAACACACAATGCATTCATCGGAAAAAAAGAAGAGAAGAACAACATGTGTACACGAACAAATCAAATAATCATGTTCATATATAATATATAATCCAAAATAAAACAGCAGAGATTTACTTCCAACAAGCCATTAATCAAACATGCCATGAAAAATCAAGTGAAATTAACTAGACATGCATGCATGATCTGGTCAATACTGCGGCATGCTGCACTCCGGCGGCACCGGGCGTCCCTTGGCCTGGGCGTCGGCGCAGTAGTGGGGGAAAGAACACAGCCTTCGTCTACTATAGTTCAAAACCCTGATGCTCCCAAATAATACATGCACAGTAGTACTTTTAATAGGGTTTTAATAGAGGTTGTGATGTGTCACTGTTCTTAAATTGTCTATTTGAACATGTATTAGAGCACACTTGTGGTGGTGCGTGTTCGTATTTTGTGTAATTAAAAAACGGAATTGCTAACCTTCTTTCGACAGATTTTCCATCCCCAAATCTTGCAGATTTTGGAACACCGGATGGCAAGCTCTACACACCGCTACCTTTTTCTCACATACTCCACCCATATTCCTCAATTCCTGCGGACCAAAACACGATCAACCATACGTTGGATAGACCATTTGTACGCCCTACACACCGGAGCACGCATGCTCGTAGCGAACACTTCCCCGCTACCTCTCCCGGCTAAAAGACAAGCGAAGGAATTGGAAGGAACGTCCCCGTCCTGCAGCGTACGTGTGTTGGTGGCCACGAAGGGACGACCGGACGAGCCTGCCGATCGAGCTAACGCGCGACGCCACCACTCCACCAATAACAAAATCTCCATCCACACCTGACCCAAGACGGGAGGACCCGCATCAGCCACGGCTTTCGCGCGCGCTAGCCCCTGTTTCCTCCGTTTCCTCGGCTTCGATCTCCTCCGCTTTCCTTTGCTACTATGGGAAAGTAATTTCACTTAAATAATTATCAAAAAAAATTTGAAATAATTTGGTAAGATAGATTAATATAAAGTATATCACTCCACAAACATGTTAAAATTCAACTTCTATAAGTTGTAAAATAATAATAAATATATATATGCGAATGTACGATATATAGCTATTTTCAGTTTAATTTGTTATGTTTGTTACAACATGTAGAAGTCGAATTTGGTCTTGTGTTTGTGGGGTGCTATATTTCATATTAATCTATATTGCTAAGTTTTTTAAAAAAAATTATGATATTTAGATGATATGTAAACAACGAGGAAATATCATGTTGTTGAGGAATGAAAATCCATGTCCTACTACTATGCGTGTCTTCTACCCAGGGTTTACAATTTCGATGAAATCCGACCGGATTTCGTGAAATTTTGACGTTTCGACGAGGCTCGAAAGTAGAAACCGTCTGAGATTTCGAGAAGTTTCATCTATATTCAAATTTGAATTGATAAAAAAAGAAAGTAATCAAATAAAATCTTATAAATACTATGATATTCATAGAACCTATTGGGATATAAATTTTCGAAAAAAATGATGTATTGTGTATATTTACTTAAATTTACATCAAGAAAGAAAAGAATAAAGAATTAAAAAAAAGAAAAACACTTACATGGGCCAAAACCGATAGGAATTAAAAAAAAGGAAAACACTTCCTGATCAAAATTTCGATGATTTCGATTGGAATTTCGCCAAAACCGACCTGTTTTCGAGAACTTGTCGGCAAACTCAGGGAATTTGTATTTAAATTTTGGTTTATGAAATTTGTTCGGAATTTACCGGTTTTCCACCGGATTTCGCGAAATTTCGAATTCCGCTAGTGCCCGAAACGGAAGGGCCTGTCGGAATCGTAAACCCTGCTTCTACCTCCTCTCCTCCTGCACACTTTCCTCTCCTCCTGCCGTGCCTTCTACCTTCGACCTTGCTCTTCCCTGCCCTACTCTAAGCTCTACGGATGCGTTTTGTTCCAATTAGAAATCCGTGATTCTATACATATTATTAAGGCTATATTAGGGAAGCTTAAAATTTTAAGAATTATGGCTGTGTAAGAATTTATTTTCTATATTCTATAACTACAAAATCTAAGAATATGGATTGTTTAGGGAGCATGGAGATTTTGGGAGAATCCACCCCTTCGATAGTGAGTTTAGGGGTGGCAATTTTTTCATTATCTATTAACACGCTTTCTGAATTATCAAACGATGTAATGTTTTATACAGAGTTTTCTAAAAAAACAAATAAACTCATTTTTCAAGTTTGTGATAATTAATAATCAATTAAATGTCTAATGGTTGTTGGATTGCTTCGCATGGATAGTGCATGGGTCGGTATTAAGGGTGACTTGAGCAGAGGCTGTAGAGTTTGACCTTTGGAGGGAGTTCCAGTGAATATGGGTGTCTTTTAATTTTCTTTTTTGGGGGGATATGGCCATATGGGTGTGTGTGCTGATGTGCTCAATTTTGAGCAGGCAGGGCGTCCGGCGTGTGCGAAGGTGTGCATGTGGTAATGCAAATATTCGTCTCTCTAAGGGAAAAGTTTAAACGCAAGTTCTACAAGATATCAATGTTCTTATCCATAGACCTTAGTTAAGTCTTTCAGAAAACCATTTTATCCCTAGAATCAATCAAGTATTATGTGAGCACTTTCATTCTTTTGCAATGATAGTGAAATAACGAAATATTACACCCGTTATCTATCAAATTTGTGCCGCAAATATTTGAATCAATGATTTGCGTGAGTGTCTCACACTGTCCAGAAATCTGATATTTTACTGTACTGTCACATGTAGGTTTCGTGTAAAAGCCGCTTTCTAAAAGGATTTAGTAAAATATTACTCTTAACCTATGGCTATACGCTACAATACTATCCGAGACCAACGTGCCGTCGATGCCGCCGCTTCGATGCCGACGGCAGGGTGGGGCAGGGCCATCCGCTGCCGCGACCCGCGCGGCTCGCCGTCTGCTTTATTGAGAGATAGGGAGAGAGCAGAGAGCAAGTTGAGGGATGGAGAGATGAGCGAAAAGAACGAGAGAGAGCAGAGAGACGCGTTGAAATTAATATCCGTGGCTTTTTGTTAGGATACCCACTGTGGGATAGAGTACCTTCATCGCTACCTATAGCTATAGGAATGTTTATCTTAATTTGATTTTGTATGTGGCTAATCATTTAAATTTGATTGTTTAATAGTAAGGGAGTAGTGAGACGGTAAATTCACTGTCAATACACCATTTAAAACAGTGTAAATTTGCTCGCTAATCTATTAGGACGCTGCTGGGCCACGAAGGCGGGCGTTGAGCCGCTGGCTGAGGGCAGAGTTCGGAAGGTATGAGAAGTTGAGAACATATGGAGAACCATCGTTGTTGTGGCCTGTTTACACGTACAGTCGTACAGAGATGTGTGTTAAGGTCCAGAATGCAAAGAGGGTACAATTAGATGAGTTCAATCCATATTCAGGAGGGGAAAAGAAAAGGATGCCAGTTCATGTCCGAGAAGAAGATGGAAATAAAATTCTACAAAAAGAGCATGGATGAGATCAGGGTTTATGATTCCGACGAAATCCGGTCGGATTTTGCAAAATTTCGACATTTCGACGAGGCTCGAAAGTAGAAACCATACGAGATTTCGAGAAGTTTCATCCAAATTCAAATATAAATTGATAAAAAAAGAAAAAAATAAAAAAAATCTTATAAATACTATGATATTCATAGAACCTATTGGGATATAAATTTTCAAAAAAAAATTGATGTATTGTATATATTTACTGAAACTTACATCAGGAAAAAAAAGAATTTCAGCAAATTTCCTCTATTACAAATTACTGATCGAAATTTCGATGGTTTCGATCGGAATTCACCAAAACCGACCGGTTTTCGAAAACTTGTCGGCAAACTCAGTAAATTTGTATTCAAATTTTGGTTTATGAATTTTGTTTAGAATTTGCCGGTTTTCCACCGGATTTCGTGAAATTCCGAATTCCGCCAGTGTCCGAAACGGAAGGGCCTGTCAGAATCGTAAACCCTGGATGAGACTACGCTTATGTATTGACCTCAAGGTAATTTACCCAACCATGCGAGGTTGTGAATTGAGTAGCGAAATCACCAATTCACTTAGCACTAGCAGATTATTAACAGTTTAACATGATAAAATGGTAGGCTGAAACAAAAATCGCTTCGAGGCAAACAATTAAATGGGATCATCCGTCTCATCACCCCAATCAAAATGCGCGCGAATGCACAGCGAGTGAACCTGCTGCACCCAATGATAGGCTTCCAACCAGACATAGAATTTGCATATTGAGGATTAAACCACAGCTGGTATTTGAATCTTTTCTCGCAGTTGCTGAGCCACAGCGTCAATGAATTCTTCGGTGTTAAGGTAGAACTCCCTTGTTACCCTGACAACAGGAACAGTGCACACTTGTTATCAAGCTTATGTGAAAACCAGGCAATACATAAAACAGAGCAGCGGAGGCAATAAGCCAATAGCAGCAACCAGTATAACACACTGATACAAACACCGCAATTTTTTTTGTTATATGTGAAACAGACTGCCCTACCGCACAGATCCAAAAAAAGAAAAGGTTCGAGTATACAGGAATTTGGTCTAAAAATGTGCAGCAGAACAAGCGCTTAAAATTTCAACTTCTGAAAATTATTTAAACTATTTGGTGTACTAACTGCCTTGCAATCAGCAAAAACAATTATTTGATGCTTTGCCATGATCTATCACCATCCGTAGAAAAGCTACAGTAATATTAGCTGCCTAAGTTTTCTATAATGATCACTGCAACTCTACTTTTTGAGAAACCATGTCACTGTAGGACTATCTACTTTGTATTATTATATTAACACTATGTCTTGAGCTGTTACACATTTAAGTTTCTGAACTACCATGAAAAAACTCACACATATGCATAAAATGGCTTACTTGGGGCCATGGATAAGGAGTGCAAGATCCTTTGTCATCTTCCCCGATTCAACTGTTTCAATACATGCAGATTCAAGTTTCTTTGTGAAATCCAGCAGCCTATCATTTTTATCCAGCTTTGCTCTGAAAAAGAAAACATCTGTGGGTAAGAAAAGGTATACCGCTTTTCTATTGATTATGAACAAGAAGCAAAAGGGGGAATATCCTAGCAGATCAACTTGCTTGTGCATTGAATTCATCATTTACACCAACTATTGTGATTACCTATGTTCTAGTCCACGAGTCCAAGCAAATATAGAAGCAATGCTATTGGTACTTGTCTCCTGTCCCTTCTGATGTAGCCTGAAATGTCTAGTGACAGTCCCATGAGCTGCCTCAGCTTCTAATGTTTTCCCATCAGAAGATAACTGCAGAATAAAGCATGTTTACTTAGGGACCAATAAAACACAATAGATTCTACAATGGAGCAAAAGGATTCGTGCGGCCTACCAAAACAGATGACATCAAACCCAAGGAACCAAAACCTGAAACAAGTGCTCAGTGAGGGAAAAAAACGTATCAAATGAGAAAGAGGAATGGGAGAAAAATCCACACTGCAAAGCAATTATACTGCCAAATATCACCATTCAGCTTCATGAAAGCTACAACTAGAAAAGCACAAACCTTGGGCAAGGAAGTCACTCTGAACATCTCCATCATAGTTTTTGCAAGCCCAGACATATCCACCTTCACTTATTAGTAAATTTTTTTCGTCAATTGTAAGCCTGTTACTCCATCCGTCACATTTTTAAGGTTAATTGGATGTCTGTTACTCCATCCGTCACATTTTAAATACGGTTATAATCACATTTTAAATACAGTTATAAGTTTTCATACCATTTTAATAGTCCGTTTTATTTAAAAAATTATGTTTATTATTTTTATTGTTATTAAATGATAAAATATGAATAATACTTTGAGTGACTTATGTTTTTTTATATATTTTTCTCAAAACTGGCAATGAACCAGATCCCACTGAAAACAAAAAACTAAAATCCCATCAGAAAAAGAAATTTGTCAGGCATGACGATCAATTTGCATTGCCATTCTTTGATAGGAAACCGTTGGAAAAAGAAGCATCCACGACAATCAATTGCCATTGCCAATCATTCTTTGATAGGGCAACCACTTGAAAAAGAAGCTATAATCCCATTTGATAAAGAAATTCGTCAGCCATGACGCTCAATTACAATTGCCAAATATTCTTTGATAGGGTTAGTTTTGACAATGAACCAAACAACCTTAGATCCCCTTGGGGAAGGGAAGGGTTAGCAAGCGAGCTTATAATACTGTCAACATTCATAGACCAAAATAGGTCCCCAACGAACGTTTAAACGCGGGTCTATCATTCCGTCATCATCAAGAGTTAACTTATGCAGGATTTCTCCATTACAAAGTATACTCGGAAGATAATAGGGAAGTACGACATGAAAGTGGTATGATTTCTACTTATCAAGTTCACAAAAATTGAGATCACATGGTTTCTATACAATGGTTTCTTCCATGCGACAATATAGAAAAATAGCAATCATAGCACGATTGTACAGTTAGCAACGACTTCATAGCCCTCATAAATGACCAGCTTCACTGCCTGAAATGCTGCAAAACAGAATTTGATCAGATACAGCACTTGATGGAATATGAAACAGTATAAAGCTCTATGCGAACCACTTACATCATCATTGCCACGAGAATTCCTCCATTGCTCCGATAGCTCCTCCCTCACTTCTTTAGCTGAAAAGCACAAATCGATAACATTATTGTAATGTTCCGCAACAATTCACCAGAATATCACGAGGTCATAACACATAGATTAACCCTATCATGACCAGTATATACTATAATCACTGCAGAGGCTAAGCAAACTACCTTTGGACGATAGATTCTCAAGAGACTTGTTGGTCCTCACAGCAAATCTCTGGAAGGTACGGCTGCAAAAATTGAGATGTCTCATTGTAAGAACCAACAGAAACAAGACAAGTACAATAGGAAACAATTGAAAGTACACAGAAATGCTCAGCAGGATTGAAATAAGAAGTGTTAAATTAAGCCTTTTTACTTCAGCATTAACAAGCAAAGGATGAAAGACAAATCAAGAGAAGAGATGGGAGCAAAGATTATCTAATGGACAAGCACATAATACAAAAATGTGTTTGACAAGCTTCATGATAACTCAGTCCCTTAGATGTTCTTTGAATCAAGCGATCATTCCCGCAAGAATCATTACAGGTCTGTAAGGACTCATCACTGTTGCCATGCAGTAATTTACAAGCTTCGAATAAATAAAGATCATCCATTAAAACCAATGACCAAAGATGGAAATACAAAGCATACTATTACTCAGTCCCTTAGATGTTCTTTGATCAAGCGATCACATCCGCAAGAATCATTACAGGTCTGTTAGGGCTCATCACCGTCAAATGAACATGGTAAGATGGCATGAAAGTAAAAGAGCCATGAAGTACCATGTCCCATGGGAAATCTCCAGGGGCACAAGAAAAGGGAAGCCTATGTATGATAATACAACATGATAGTAGCTTCCAAGGAACAAGTCTACTGGGAATATCAGGACATTAATCTTTCCCAAAGACCAGATGATAACACAAAAATTACATTAAAACATTGCATGACACAATTAACAAATCAACTCTTTTCAGTTTTAAAAATCTTATTGGCATATTTCAAATCATAGTTTTTTACCTGGAAATTTCTGCCTCGGTGGAAACGTATATCAATAGAAAAAACTGGATAGTCACCAACATAACATGCAAATCGATTTCTTATGGCAGATCTTTACAGGATCAACATACTTGCAATGGCATAAGGC
This sequence comes from Oryza longistaminata, assembly GCA_009805545.1. Classification (NCBI taxonomy): domain Eukaryota; kingdom Viridiplantae; phylum Streptophyta; class Magnoliopsida; order Poales; family Poaceae; genus Oryza; species Oryza longistaminata. The sequence goes on from CM020180.1 coordinate 2,519,483, forward strand.
AGAAATGAAATGAGGTGTACTCTCCATCCCCCCAGCACAAGCAACTTTGTCTCAAAGCAAGGATATGACCAACTGCTAACTGGCAAAAAGACAATCAAATGAGACAACATAACATCTTTCTAGATAAAAAGCAGCCATTTATTAGTAGTAGGGCAATTTCCAGAGTACACATAAAACAAGCATTGACTCAACAATTAAGTATCAATAATTTTGCCACCACCTGATATTAAGGATCACACAGATATTTCTGATTATTTCGCCACCACCTGATACAACTGGAAGGATGGAAATGCAGAAAAGAAAAGGGTGGACTCCTGCTGGAGTTTCACCATTGCCGTTTTGTGACTTGCCGGTTTGGTGCGTACCTCAGCCGACCACCTAGGAGGCCGGAAAGGCACCATGGAGTTGAAGAGCTTCTTGAACTGGAGCTTAGCCATTGCTCTTCATCCTCCTCCTCCTGCTGCTCTCAAGAACCATGTGCATGTTCAAGCCATTCATCTTCCATGGTTAGTAGTGAGTACAAACAAGACGAGGGGGAAAGCTACTTTATACCTTGACGAGGTTGCTGATGTCTGCAGGTACTTCTCCAGAGAAATCTATTGCAAAGAACCCAGAATCTGCATGGTAGCATTTTAAATTGGACAGCGCAGCATGCTTAGTGGAGAAAGGACAATGAAAGTAAAAACTGTGCCAAGTGCTCATTTGCTGGACTTCACACTGAGGTTGTTCTTCCCTCATCATGTCAATTCTAACTATATTCCTTCTCTAGAGAAATTCTCATTCCACTTACAAACCCAATACTATCCAGAATATTTTATTTAACAGAACAATTATAGACCTATATTATATAACAAGAAGATGTACAAAGATCCAGTTCCAGTTCCCAGGGAATATATACTTGTAAATTGTTTTTTTTTTTCCTGAAAAACCTATATACTTCTAAAATCTGTGCATCTCTTTTGCAGTGTGCACACTTCATCTAACTATATCTGCCTTGATTTTCACTATTATTTCATTGACATTTAATGAACAACCTATATCTGTGTTTCTAATAAAAGAAAGAAAATTCTGTAGAACTGTAGATACAGCAAGTTAATCACCAACCTTGTGCTTAAGCCCTCACCAACAAAACGAACTTCAAAAACTCATGATGTGTGACTGAATCTACTATCAGCAAGAGAGGGGGCAAAAAAGAAAGGCACCCATTACAAAAAGCTGAAGGAGCACTCTCCACCTTTAGAGCTATGCCTTTAAGAGTGTGGAGTTAGAACAATGTGACAATCCTGTTTAGCCACTAACTCATGTTTATCCAAAGCATTACATTTCCAAATCCTGGATGACAAAGTCAGAAGTCCCTCCCTCTAAATAAATCAGCTTCCATAACATGCACTTAAATTCGACAAGATCTCAGTTTCATGTACGACTAGAGCTCTTGAGCCCAACTGAGGCATCCTTAATATGCATAACTAAACAAAACAGAAAAAGAACTAACTGTATTTTAGGATGGAATTTTCCACTTGTACAGGGAGGAAATCACTAGCACCGATTGTGGGGTTCCACCGCTTCACCGAAGTGGGATTTAGTCGCTGGGCACAAACAAGTCGAACACTCTATGAAAATTTCTGAACTTTTGACTCTTTTTTTAATAGGTGGCTGACATGGAGATAGTGAATACCCTCTCAGAAATGCACCCGATCAGTAACATCATATACCAGTCAAGGTTCAAGGTCCCGCCAATACCAATTGGTTGGGTACCATTGGTCATAATATGCCATCCCCCGTCAATTTTGTGAAGAACAAGCAATATCAAGAATCACATATTCTATCTAGTTTTGTTAGAAACCAATGAAAACTGGATGGTTCAACCACT
>CM020180.1:2521452-2598024 GCA_009805545.1 Oryza longistaminata
CCCCGCAGAAAGGGGCAAAAAAAAGCCGCAGGGGCGGGGAGTCCACCGTCCTTCGCCGCCTTCATCCTCTCCACTCCGCAGCAGGACCCCCGGAATCTCAACTGTTCTCTCGCTGGCCACCGGAACCAAGTGTCTCGGCGCCGCTCGCCTCAACCACCACGGAGACCCTGTCCACGACGCGCATGCCGAGGTCGTCGCACGCCGCGCGCTCCTCCGCCTCATCTACACCGATATCGGCCGGAGCGGCGCTTCCGATTGTTGGTTGCTTCCGGTGAGAAGTGGGAAGCTGAGGGATGGGTACCACCTGCATCTCTACATCACCCAGATTCCATGTATATTCGGTTGCTGATCGCCGGTTCGCATTTTTTTTAGGCTTAGCCGATTGTTTGATCAATTGATAATGGAAAGTTCAACACATTTAGAGTTCAATGGATTCCTTGGTTTGGTGAATTTTGCAGGTGGAGTCATGCCTGTTCCACCATCTCCCTCAGAGTTGATCAGGGAACAGCTGGATAGTGTTAATGGATGCGATGGTATGCCTCTTTATTGGCATTGAGCAGAATAGTAAATTCATGTTTATAGCTGCTAATTTTCTTTTACTATTAGCCTTACATTTGACAAATTGTATTAATCAGTTGATGGCCTGTTAGAAATGCTTTATTTGTCCTGGTAACATTTAATTTCTACTTAAGTTTTTCAATGGGACGCCTACTCATGTATCTGGAGTAGCAGTTGATTCATGTCTTTAGCTGTGACATCGTATTGTAACTCAGTAGATATGTCGAAGTTTCTTATTTGGCTGATTTTCCAGTACTTGTTGTTTTTCCTTTCTGTTGGAAAAAATGGTGTCATGAAAGTGTCGGAGTGGAACTAGCTCCCAGGTGCTAAACAAGTTGACGTTGGTGACCAATGCACACCAATTTTCTAGACTTGGAACTGGAGAGTTCAAACTGCTTATTGAATGTTTAATGGGGTGGGTAACACTAAATCTAGACTCCATGGGTATATAATACAGTCTGGGAAACTGATGGATCTTTCATCTCTGTTTAATTGTTTTTTTCAAGATGTGCCTACTTTGCCCGCATGCTGAAAGTCTAATTCATTTCATTGTCTTAGTGTTATTTTCCATGTCCATTTTAATTGGTAGACTGCCTTGTGTGACAGATGTTGGGTTTGTTCAAAGGAAGCCTGGGCGTGGTGACACTACATTATCAATGAGTTGTTTTGATAAAATCACTCGCTGGAGTGTTGTTGGAATTCAAGGTTTGTTGTCCACGATCATTTTCAATTCAATGTTATAAGTTTGTTGATAACATCCTATGTGGCAGCATTTTCATGCTATTCATCATTTGCTGTTCATGGCAATATATGCTGCAGATCTGCTAAGTAATATATACTGGACATGCTAGTATTTCTCCACAATTATATTGCTTCTTTATTTTTCTAGTTATTCCCGTTTCACGGGCCAATGGATCAACTCCGTAACCCCTTACCTCTGTTCTTTCACAGGTGCATTGCTGTCTCACATTCTTGAGCCCTTGTACCTGTCCACCATTACTATTGGACAATCACCTACTGGTGCTTCTGAAGGGTTTTCTGTTGAAAATAATATCAAGAAAGTTCTCGATGCTCGACTGTCCTCTCTATCCAGCAAACTGCTGTTGCCTTTTAAATTGAACAAGGTTGGAGTGGCAATGTGTGCGTACTGACATATAAATCATCTGCTAATACACAATTTATTTTCGATCATCCCTGCATTTCCTTGCTTCTAGTTATATGTTAACTTCTCATGACAGTGGATCCGTTTTCTTTCCTACAGCCACTATTTTTTGAGGCACCTATCCCTCCAAAAGAGTTTCAACAGACTTCTGGAGATTTGCAACCTTTGACATGCGGGTAGTATATGGTTTGTTGTCTTTGTAAACTCAAACCATTTTTTCAGTTTACCTCATGTTGTATGTACATGTTTTTAGTAAGAGCACCTAGCTTTGCAATTTATATTTTACTAGGTACTCGATATGCTGGAACAAATCCGGTTTTCATGAAGTTGTCTTAGGAACAACTGGGAGAAAACAGGGTACATCTTCAAAGGCAGCATGCTCACCATCCACTGAGTCATTGCTCTGCAAGTAAGAGGGTGCATCCTTTCCCATTCCAAGCATCCTGATGTAAAACTGTTATGGTATATTTATATTCTGTTTTTCAACTGTAGGAGAAGGTTGCTAGAAGCCTTTGTGTCAATTGAACATCCATTAATCAAAAAGTTCCATTGCGAGGAAATGTCCTACCGTCAAATGAAGGTATTTCATCTTATTTTTTGAACTCAACAGGTATTTCATCTTATATTGGAAAATACAGTAGCTTAGTAGCGTAATGAAATAACCCATGCAGTTCCCTTTTGTCAAACGATTCTAATGTCTTGATGAATACGAGAAGTCAATGACTGACTACTGGAAGGTGGCTGATGTTCTTTGCAGGATATGGCTCATGAATACCAGCAGACACTTGAGCTTCTTAGGAAGGCTCCATTTTTTAGCCGGTGGAGCGCTAAGCCTGTATCCCTCGATTCATTCACGGTTTCACGGTGAGATTAACCCCCAAATGGCTCTTTGAGTTCCCCCAGAATGATGTTTTCAGTGGTAGTTTTAGTGTTGAGGTGTGTTAACTCTGAATTTGTTCAGAAAATGTATGCTCTTCAGCCGATGCAGCTCTGAACTACTGTACAAGTTGTCACTGTAACAAACCTACAAAGCTTTTGGCGTTATTAGGTTAAGATATGGATAACTCATGCTGTCTTGCTCAAATTTGTAAGGGGGTAAATTAAAGTCTCATTTAGACTTAGACAAGGTCTCATTTTGGTACGGAGGCCCACTGAAAATCTGAAATGCTGGATGTTAGGTTGATACTACTAAATTACAGTTTGCCTATCAATGGATGTTTTTTTTTTTTCCCTCTCTTGTGATGGGGCCATTTTTGGGTTCACGCATCGCGAATGAGTGGTTCATTTCGTGTAGAACCGGTAATTGCGCGTAATAAGCGAAGTATTGGGTGGCTGCAAATCTGCAATCGTACCACTGATTCGCTTGTTGAAGTTTATTGTGCTTATTATTAGTGAAATAACGGGTGGCGCTGCAAATCGTACCACTGGTGCGCTTTGGAGTTTGTGCTTTCCAGTTTCTAGTAGAGCATAGAAGCACTAGCCTTTTTTTTTGAATCTGTGCCAAGTGATTCACTGTTTATGCTTTGTCTGGTAGTATCTGAATTGTACTTACCTAGATGGCTGGAGTATATTTCTGATTTACCTCGTATTCTGCTTGCGTAGTGCTATGGAGACTATGATAACCTACACCCCCTTTTTAGCCAGAGTAGAATGATTGCAGTTGAAATGTCATAAATCAAAATGTTAACTACACTAAGAATGGAACTAAGGAATTAGCATGGCTGCTCTTATGTTGCTTAACTCCTCTATGAACTCATTTTTCTTATGCTCTTATGTTGCTGTGGATTCATGGTATGTATGTGTTGTCGCAGGTGACTAAGATCCCAGAAACATTCAGCAGCATGGAGCAGTACATGACGTCATTTTTCGGTCCACTTTTGGAGGAGGTCAGGGGTGACATGTGTTCAAGCATGGAGGACATTTCCAAAGCTCCATATGCCAGTGTTCTGTCTGTCAATGCAATGAGGAAGGGGAAAGGATCATATGAGATCAAGCTTGACAAATGGAGGGGGGTGTCTCATGGTTGTGCGATAGAAGGTTATAAGCCTAAAGCGGCAGATTTGCTACTGATTTCAGAAACAAGACCGGCAAATCAATCTGATATTCTCAAACAGTCTAAATCCTGTGTCATTGTATGGGTTGGTAAGGTCCAGGGTAATAAGATGACTGTCAAGGCATCACGGAGGATGGAGACAGGGGTTCATGGAGATGAACGACAACAAATGGGCATGAACAGGTATGACAAGTTGTATGCGGAAGGTTTTGACAAGTCTTGGGAAATGCTGGACCAAGAAGCAGTTGCTCCAGAATCTAGCAACTCATTTATGCATGAAAATGGGCGTAAAGAACATTCAAAAGTTCGAAAGTGCTTTGAGAAGTGTAGTGATCTGCAAGAACAGAATGAGATGGGGACATGTGGAAATTCATCGAAGCGATGGTCCTTCTGTGCTACCTACCTGACTAATATGATAACATATGATCGTGTTTGGGTTGTGCTCCGAAGGGGTTTGACAATGGATTCAAAAATTGTTCTCAGTATGTTTGGCAAAAAAAATTATGTAAGTTTTTCAGTTACAATGCTTCCTTCCATGACTAGTTTGCAGCGAACTGAAAGATTTCCATGTGAAGAATTAAATGTGCAGGCGATATGCTTTTGATAGTCAAGTTTAATGCTTTTACTGTAATATATCTTTTAAAACATATGTATGTTCGTTTTTATTTACTTTCAAACAATTGACCTATATATTTTACCCCATAAACTTGTATACTCATTGCCATTGCAATTAATACACCCTGATAGTACTCATATGCCGTTTTAGAATTTTGTTAAAGATTACTTCTCAGATCATGCCCTATTCAGACTATTTTTAAATTCTTGATTAAACTCAACTTCTTGTATTTACTGTTGACCAATTAGTCTCTGCCTAAAGTTTACAATTCATGTTCTTGTGTGCACCTCATCCATATCACTGTGTTGCCAACTTGATATTGAGCCTTATATCGATATTATCATTTTTAAGAGAAATTTTTTATTATGAGCAGTTAGCGCATTCTTAATGTAAAAGATGAATGTAAATGTAATGTATGCTTCTTCATGCTGTTCCAGACTCTGGTACTTTCTCTGTTCATGTCTTTATGCACTGTTGCATGTCTTTTTTCATTTTCCTATTGATCACTGAGGTTTTTGAATTAATGTAGGCTACAGGGCATTGTAAGTACTGCGGAAGTGAAACACACGACAAAATCAAGGATGATCTCTGCAATTTTAAGCTGAATGACTCGCAGCTTGATGCAGTAGCAAGTTGTATTTCGGCAAGTGAATGCTGTCATAACTCTTCGGTGGGGCTAATATGGGGTCCTCCTGGGACAGGTAAAACTACAACAGTTTCGGTGATGCTACACATGCTTTTGATGAAGGAGCAGAGAATTCTTGCATGTGCTCCAACCAACATGGCTGTCTTGCAAGTGGCATCTCGTCTTATTGAGCTGATTCAGGACTTCTCTTCAAGTCATTGTTATTCATTTGGTGACATTGTCTTATTTGGTAACAAGGACCGTCTGCACATCGGAAAGGAGTTGTCAAAAGTATATTTGGATGATCGTGTCCATAAGCTGCTGAGGTATTTCAAACGAGAAGATGGTTGGAAGGCACGTGTGGATTCTGTCATGAAATTCCTTATGAATTGCATTTCTCGTTACCAAATGTCCCTAGATATACAGCAGGCAAGCAGTGATGGATGCAATCTTACCTTTAAGAAGTATTTCACAAGTAAATTCAGCACATTAGTAAAAGAATTAGCAACGTGTATTGATACATTCTTTGATCATCTTCCAACTGATTCCCTGGGCAGGAATTTGGACAGGATGATATTTGCCAAAAGTTTGTTAGATAAATTGCAACAACTGCTGTGTTCAGATGATGTCTCTGATGAGCTTCTTTTCACAATTTTCAAGCCTTCCGATGAACCTATTGACTCTTTTGATAGCCATGACCAGACAGATGATGCAACTGTTGATCTTCATGACCATGATATCTCCCTAGATGACCCTTTGGAGATAAAGTCTCTTTGTATCAAAACCCTGATGGATCTTTCAAAAATGCGGCTTCCCTGTGAAGACAATGAGAGTTCGATTCGGGACTTATGCTTGAAACGAGCGAAACTGGTATTCTGCACTGCTTCTAGTTCATTTGAGTTGTTCAGGTTGCAAAACGTGATGCCTATAAGCATCTTGGTTATTGATGAGGCAGCACAACTAAAAGAATGCGAAGCACTGGTTCCTCTCTTGCTCCCAGGGATAGAGCACGTTCTGCTGATTGGAGATGAAAACCAATTATCATCACTGGTAAAGAGTAAGGTATGCCATTGGTATGAGATAATATACATGGACATGTTCTCTTTTATTATGAGTATATTGTTGCCAGTAATTATTGTGACATCTATAGCTTTGCTCATACTGTCTCCTTACTGCTACTCTAGATTGCTAAAGATGCTGACTTTGGCCGAAGTCTCTATGAGAGATTGTGTACAGTGGGTTATAGAAAGCATTTGCTGGAAGTACAATATAGGATGCACCCTGGCATCAACAAATTTCCAAATGCCAACTTTTATGATAACCGAATTTCCGATGGTCCCAGTGTCCAACAGGAAGACTATGTGAAGAGTTATCTCCCTGGCCCTATTTATGGTGCTTATTCATTCATTCATATTGAAAACGATATGGAAATGCTTGATGAACTTGGCCAGAGTTCCAAAAATATGGTTGAGGTTGCAGTAGCGACCAATATTGTTGAAAGACTTGCAAAAGGTACATCTAAGGGCTAAGGCCTCAGTTTTCACATAGTTGTTGAAAGAAATAAGTTTAAATATGGCTTGCCACATTGATAACCTACCTGCTTGCTGTTGTTTGATAAGCTGCTGACTTGCTCAATATATTTATTAGAGCTTCAACACTAGCTATTATATAAACTTTTAAGATGGTTTCCTACATACATAATTTCAGGGCTGACTGCACACATTTCCATCAGCACTAGTGTTTTCTTCTTTGAACAGTCTGTTGATAATGGAAAGAGGTTGAGAATAACACAATAAATAAATGCGATTTTTTTTTTTTTTTTTGCTTTCCTTTGGTATTGTGCTGGAGATATGATGAAAATAGGTGTCAGGTGACCATGTCCTATCCATCAGAATCAAAATGTTGGATATCCCATGATGCTAAGTGTTCAAGGAAACATGCATATATGAAGTTTGATTTTTTTTTTTTGGCAACTAATTTAAAGCCATACATGAAATACGAGCAACATGCTTAGTTGGTTAGTTTCATACTTTGCATTTGTTTGGGTGAAATTCTTTCTATTTTGATAATAAGAATATTCTGAAAATGATACTTTTATGAACTTGATTTAACCATGCCTCTGGATTGGATAAAGCTAACAAGTGTTTGTATGGTTCCCAAAACTATTGTAGAGTGCTCTGAGAAGAGGCAGCGAACCAGCCTTGGTGTGATATCTCCATATACTGCCCAAGTAATTGCATTGCAAGAAAGACTTGGAAAACAGTTCAAGAATCATGAGTTTCTGTCTGTTACAGTAAAATCCATTGATGGATTTCAAGGTGGAGAGGAGGACATAATATTGATTTCGACCGTTAGGTCCAACAAAAATGGCAAAGTAGGATTCCTCTCTGATGCTGGGAGAATTAATGTGGCTCTGACAAGAGCAAAGTATGTTGTCTTAATTTAGTAACAGTTTAATTTCAATTCAACATTTCCACTGCTTGTAATTTCAAAAGCTTACTATTTTCTTGGCCTCAGGTATTGCCTTTGGATCCTTGGAAATGGAGCCACTTTGTTGGCAAGCAATTCAATATGGGCAGAATTAGTCCATGACTCAAAACGACGTGGATGTTTCTTTAATGCCCTTGACGACAAGAATTTAGCAGAAATAATTATGCATGCAACCAAGGAGGGAGAGCAGAGGAACCAAAGAGAACAGGTAATAAAGTGGAACATTTTCTTTTGTCGGAAGGTAGGACTTATCATGTTTATTAGGGACATATGGTTACTAAAAGCTTGCGATGGTTCCCTCCAACACATATGGGTGAGGAGAGACTGTCCTGCTGCTCCTGGTGAAGCAATGCAGGCCTTGAAGTGTGCTGGGTGTGGTGCCAGTAGCAATACTTTCTGATTTTGTTAGAACCTGTTCTTTGTGACCCCAATTTCCTAAAATAGCTCAAATATGCATGAAAAACATTGCTTAATTTTTGCTAGATGTGCTATTTTTTTTGTTGTTTCTAGTCCTTTATTCAGTCACATGAGCAGTTCATGTTATTTAGGAATAATGTCCTTTATACACCTTTGGCAATTGGAGCTGTTAATAAGATTAACATGTTGACATATTTCTTGCAAAAAGTTCTCTTATTTTGAAATCCTCACAATTATTTGTTTACTTGTCAGAGGAGTGCCCACAATGCAAATCGATGGTCATCAGGGTCATCGAGGCATGATATAATTGCTGCTGGCAACAGTCAACCAATGAGATGGAGTCACTTTCCAGGTTCTGGAAACACAAGGAGAAGCAATGGCCACGATTCACGACTAAATGTGTGTCACACAAAAGGGGACATGCATAGAACACACTTTCAGCAACGCAAGTCCTATAGTGGTGACTATTCACAAGTTGCTCCTCCTAATCAATATTGGCACAATGGCAACAGACCATCCCGTGGCAGTTATGGTTATCTGGAAGTGTTTAGAGAACATCCAAATCGTCATTCTGGTCAGGACTCACGTACTAGAAGTTATCATGAAACCATGTGCAGTACTCCTCAAACAGGCAATGGAAGGTTTCCTTATTCTGGATCAATTCAGAGGGAGAAATCACAAAGGCAAACTAGTATCCTTGGTGAACGGCAACCTTTAGGAGGTGACGGCAATAAAGGATTTCAGGATGGGACTTCTGGTTATCCATGCCGGCACAATTCTTCTCAAATTAGGCCAAATACATATGAAGCCGGTGCTCCTGAACTTCAAAGTATGAATAAGCACAGGGAGTTCAGTAGTTATCCGCAACAAGCATCATATAGGACTTTTGGTGGTCGGGGTAGAGGGAGACCTACATATCATGGTAGAGGTAGGGGAGGATGGTATGAACGGACCAATAACCATTGGATGGAAGAACCTCATCAGGTGCAGAATGCCACCTGTAACATGCCAGTTACTATGCAGCAAGGGATGAAAAGAAACTGGTGCGAAGCAGAAGCATCAGATTCACCCCAGCAGGTCAATGCAAAAGTAAGATCCGAAAGTGCAGATCGACCTCATTGTTATGATCAGCATGGAGGCTATGGAACTGCATCTCACCAACTGCCTGCAATTAAGCCAGAAGATGTTTCCGAGCAGCAGTGTGAGATGAAAACAGACAGCTATAAGACAGAAGCATCAGAATCACCAAATGACAGCACGAGAGTAAGGCCTGAAAGTGTAGAGCAACCTTATTGTCAGGCACAAGGTGACAGTTCTGGAGCTGCTTCCCAGGAACCTGTTGTCCCTGAGCAGAGAGGGATGTCAGGTGACTTGTGCGAAGCAGTATGCCACCAGAGCAACACGTCAGGTTCACCAAGCAGGGGCAGTACTGAAGTAACACTCGAAGGTGCAGAACAACCTCATTGCCAGGCGCAGCCTGACGGTTCTGGAGTTGCTTCAAATGAAGCGCCTGTTCCTGAACAACGATGGACGGAAGGGGACTTGGGTGAAACAGCAGAACCTGGCCAGGGCAATGCAGAAAATAAAGCTGAAAGTGCAGAATCAGATAGCTAGACTTTTGAGATCAGATACAGACATATAGATTTCCAGTCTTTTTTTTTTTTTTTGCTCTGTATAGGATAGTGTTCCCCCTTTTGGTTTATATCCCCAAAATGTGTATAAGCAAGCACGTGATGTGTAAATCTTTTTGGCTCCTCGACAGTAGGGAGAACCTAGGAACCAACCTGGGAAGCAATGTGTAAAAGACTAGAAGGTAGCTCAATAAAAAGGAAAAGAAAGCGAAGAATTTTTTGGGCGAACAAAGTATTGTTTCTGCTTTCTTTCTTTTTTTTTTTTGAGAGGGTACAAAGCAGGACGCACACAAACACACACCACGACACACGCACACACACGCGTGCGTGTCCCTAACACACGCTAGGATTGAGATTGGAGGCACCGAAGCCTCAGTGCACGGGAAACGTGCAGTACCACTGAACGCGCACGCGTGTGTGTACCCTATTACCTAACCGGGACCAACCATAGTCAGTCCCGGGAAAAGGGATTAAAAATCCCGGTGCAAAACCCGCGCCGAGCGGCGCTCGAACGCGGGTGGTGGGCGCTCCACCGAGCGAACCCAACCACCGAGCCATCGGCTCGTTCGCATTGTTTCTGCTTTCTGATTCAACTGTTCAAGTTTTTATTTTGTTTCTTCAGGGCTAAACTGGCCAGGGAGCTGAAGGTCAATGCTTGATACGTGCTTCATCTGGTACACCATCCTATTATTTGTGATATAATGGTAAATATACATCAGGTAGTTGTGTTTTGCAGGTGTGGTAATCTGCAGGTCTGCCTCAGAGGAGAAACCGACTCCTCGAGCTTGGGTGAAACAAGTACTGAAAATGCAGTCTTTTCGCCAGGTAAAAATGCACAAATATGCGAGGCACAGTTGCAGTGATGTGTACAGAGGGAAAACACTGTGAAGAAGAACAAAGGTATATATATATATAAGTTAACACTTTCTAAATCTGTAACAACACCAGATTGCATTTTTACACACGATGGTACCCTGAGATTCTAAAGGCTTCCTCTTACAAAAGCTGGGGCAAGCTCGAAAGCAAGTGTGGTATCTTTCACATTGCCTTTTCTGTATTTACCACGCTGTATAGACTACTCATAAGAAAACCTCTTCTGTCCCTGCCAGGGCTGCTCTAATGAATTGGATGATATTGTGTGATCCCCCGTTTCGGTGGCAGTTTCCTTAGAATGAATAGCACCAAAGCTGAAGGTAAGATCTCAACCAGCTGCGAAAAAAATCAGAGAATTTTGTTAGTATATAAGAACAGTAAACAAATATATATGATACTTCTGGAGCTATCCCGTGGTACTCCCTCCGTATTTTAATATATGACGTCGTTGAAGTTTGACCATTCATTTTATTTTAAATTTTTATGCAAATATGAAAATATTTATGTCATGCTTAAAGAACATTTGATGATGAATCAAGTCATGATAAAATAAATGATAATTACATAAATTTTTTGAATAAGACGAATGGTCAAACATTAGATAAAAAGTCAACGGCGTCATACATTAAAATATGGAGGTAGTATGATTTATTTTTCTTTTAGAATATTCGCAAAATCCCTCTAATACAAAGCTGGCATTCGTGCCGCATTGAGTCAGATATGGTATTGTTCTTCATATGCAAACTGTACTATATTATCAACATCACATTATACATGCTCCTTTGTTGAAGTTCTGCCCTCATCTCGATACCTTCATAATTTGCGTAGTCATAACAAAATCTAAAAGTTGTCGTAAGTCATACTGCATAAGTTGAATGCTTAACATCTTGACAATATAAACGAACAAAAGCATACCAAGTAGGAAATAAATGAATCAAGACATACCAAGTAATAAAAGAAATTCAGAATCGGATGGTTCAGAACATCAAGGTCAGCTGCTTTATCAAATGCGTTGAGACACATCTGCAAGACAAGGCTCAACTTAGTATTTCTCTCCTGTTTCAGCAAGCTAAATTTTTTCACAAGACTCCAAAGAAATTCTACACACTTACCATGACACATCTGATCAAGAAACAAGTAAAGCAGATTGTAGTCACATAGCCAACCTACAGGAAGGAATACATGATTAACATATGTTAACATAAAATTTGTCGTAAACTAGCCTCCAAATTTCAGACTAATGAAAAGCAAGTATACCTCCTGTAATTTCTTGCGCCGTCCTTTCGATTCAACTGGGAAACGTTGCAACATCAGGAATAACCTACAGCAATAAACAAAATATCATGTGACTAATCATCTGTTAGAAATGGTCACTCCAGCCTATACTCAGCACAAGCTTTTCCAAGTGATAGATAGGACCAAGTTAAGTAGAATATGGAAATGAATGGTACATGGAAAAGTATATTGGCCATAACCGTATATATTCTAGTGTAGAACAGAGCTGCACAGCACAATGACTGGCATATACTCGCTGCTACACATCCTGGCGGCTAAAGCAGGTCATTGTTACTGAATGCAAAAGAAGGCTAGAAGTTCACCATCCAAGTAATATAAGCATAGAACAGCTTACAATCTGACAGGGCAATAGTGTGGTCATATCATGTTGCACCAAAATGGTTAATTTGTCATATGGTACAAAAATGGCCCCATGTTTTTTTCTGTTGTGACCAGATCTAGTTTACCATCCAAACAGTACAACAAGAGAGCATCAGTCTATCAGAGCAGTATTGTAGCTAGAGAAGTATTACCTCCCACCGTAGAGAAGAAACCCAAAAGCCGCAAACAGTGATACACCTAAAAAATAAAATATAGCATATTATTAGCTGAAAAGATGAAGTAGTTCTCAGAAAGTATTTAACAATTTAGTGTGCCTGAATTTATTAAAGCTTTGTCATGTGCTACTTAGATATCTCCCTGACCAGAAACTAAAGACTTATATGAAGGTGGTTTCCAAAATTAACTTTAGCACGCTATGCTTACTCCTATTGCTCATGGTCAACACTCTACAGTAGATCTGTTAATACTTTCCATAAGCTTTCACTCAGATAATACTCTTTAGTTGATAACTAACATAACTAAACAGCATAGTAGAAATGATGGATGCATATGCCCTAAATTTCCTATGTTCACTTAAAACATATGAATTGCTGGAGAGGAAAAGCAAACAGAAATTCTACCTGCAAAGAACATCTTCGACAAGATGATCATAACTCGAACTGGTTTCCACCATAGAACCATCCATAATATTATCTGAAAGTAATGAACAATCAAATCATTTCATGCGTAAGCAATATGTTCCTTGTTTTCATGTTTTAACTCAGAAGATATAAATAGATAAGGCAGATGGATTGCATTCCCCAATAATTAAACCAGGAACATCTTCAATGTGTTCCAGTTCCCATAAACATATACAATCAGATATCCCAACATCCCAGCCCATTGTATGACACATTAGGAAGGTTGTTTAATGAGGAATTGGGGATGTCTTTTCATCATAAAATCAAAGATCAATTATAGCATGTACTTGCTAGTGGTTGGTATTAAAAGGAATCTGGCACTTCTATCAATCGTTTTCTATATAAGGTAAATGTGCCTTACTGTATCCATCAGTTGAGAAACTGAAAGGTGTAATGGGCAAGAAAGTACAGCAATTATGTCTACAACTACCTTCAATCTGATTGGTCATAGGCACCACTATCATAACCATCTGAAAGAATTTCAGTGTCCGAACTTTATTCTACGCAACATTAAGGCAGCTGAATTCAACGGTCCACACAACATAATACCAAGCACTCAAGCAGTACATTTCACATGCGTATTAATTCATCTAAAGTTCTAAACCATCAAGTGCAACAGGAGATCTTATACAGTACACACCTGAATTGCATAGATCACAGCATTGATCCAATAGAAAGTTGGCCTAAGCCCATCAGTGGACATTGCACGCGCCTAGTGGAAAATTTCACAAATTAGGAGGTGCTAAAGGCACTGATGAAATGTCACAGGGAACTACAAAGATCAAACCAGCCTAGCACCTGATAATAAATCTCGGCCCAGAAGAGCACCAAAAGTGCGTACGTCGTGAAGAATGCGAGCCCAGGCATATCTAGAAGCACATGTTGAATTATCTGCGGTAGAATATTGCTTAATACCACCATAACTTAAATGAATTGTAGCATCAATCTTATCATCAAATTAGCAACAATTCACAAACCTCTGGATGTATGAGCTGCACATTTCGTCGCAGCACAAACACTATGGATCGCACTGCAAACACAAACAACACGCATTGTCATAGATCAATCGACAAGAGTACCAGACCGAACACCTAATATATAGGCAAAGAAAAATTAAACAGCAGAAATGCGTCGTTACCCACCGCCGTTCACGAGGAAGTTGAGGAAATGGAACACCTTTTGTGTTGTCCACCCGTATTCGGGCACCCTACATTCGATTCTGATCAATTGGACCTACAAGAGAAATCAAGGCACGTATGTGGGGCATGTACGTGGGCCTTTTCAGAATAAATTAATTGGCTATTTTTATTATAAATCTAATGGTTAAAAATAATGGGTCCATCAGATTAAATGACAACTGACGGTTAGATTTTTTTTTTAATTTCTTTAAATTTATTAGAGAGCCATGTGGCAATATAAAAGCGTTTGTAGAGTGCCATATTGCGGTATGAGAGTGTTTGTAGGACGTTTAATGGACTTTTAGTATATAATAGATAGATTGATAGATAGATGTAGTATCTTGGATCGTCCATGCAAAGCTTAAGTCTTCAACCTGCAAAGCTTAACTTTAACCTCAAGTGCATTGTAATTCTGTAAAGGTGCAAGTTGGAAGTTAACCGTCCATCTATTCTCGTCGGCAGGGCTACAAACAGCTTGAAATATCCCCCCCTCTTTTTTTTTTCCCCTCTAAGGGCCTGTTTTGGTGTTCGTGTTTCCCGAAATTACCAGGAAACATATAAATCCATATCGTTTGGAAATCGCATGACCAGTAAAACATTCATTTCCAGAAAAGTCTAGAAAATTACATAACTGAACATTGCATCCAAATTAAAAACCAATAATAAAAATAGATCAACATGGATTAGAATTTGGCAACAAATTCCAACAAAATCACTGACCATACAGAATTAAGGCGGCCGCCATAAAAGCTCATGTGTAATCTACGTGGAATATTGGTGGATACGGCGGTGACAGAGCGAATCAATACCAGCGGACATCGTAGAGGTACAAGAGGTAAATTCCTCGTCAACAACAATGAGGTTGATCGAGGCTTCTACAGCGGTAGCAATACGGATCAAGATCTCTTGTCAACGAGTAGCATAGATCAAGACCTGTGGCGGCATGGATTGAGGCCTTTCTAGTGGCTATGGCACGTATCGCCAATGGTTGAGAGGCGGATTGAGGACTTTCCGTGGTAGTATGGATCCATGCTTTTCTAACTGTGGCAATAGCGATTGAGGTTGGCCAGACGTGATGGTGGAGGCGAGCGGAGCAGGAAGGAGACACCGGTGGTGAGATATCGAGTGGATGCGCGCAAGACCCACTTCTTCCATTTTTTCAGTATGTCCCCAATAGGAGTTATGTTTTTCCGATCATAATGGGTCTTTCTGACAATTATTAGTCGAAAAACTGGGCACTGAAGCTCCCATTTTCGGTCTAGCTGACGGTACTTTACACTGGTTTTGGCAATCCCTAGGCTATAAGCGAACAAAGCAGAGGTTCAAATAATAATAAGAATAGTTTTACAATAAAAATATTTTCGTAGCCACTTCAGCGCAATTGTATTCTTGTCTCTGTTTTCTAATCAAACGATGTTACTCATTTTCTTTAGCTATATATATATATTTCTTATGGAAGCTTGTGTTTGTCCCCTCAATTTGTTACTAGTACATAATGGCGCCAAAAATATGTTCTCTATGTAGATTTGTCCTTACTTTCCTATAACTTTATGCCTTTTCATTTGCTTTGACATCAAGCATTAGGACATAATTTTACCCCTATTTTGGCTTTTCACACTGTTAAGTCGTCTAAGAAAATGGAGCCCAAGCACAAGCTTCAGTTAAACAAATGAGCAAAAATCATAAAATTGGAAAAGTAAGAGTAACAATCAGATTGAAATTGAAAACAACAACAAGAACACGATTTCCTCTCTACTTTAATGACAAGGATAAGTAACAAAATCGACTTAAAAACACTGTTAATAATTCTAAAATATAAAATTCAAAATTGATTGTGGTTATAAACCGTGCGCGAGCCGGGCCAAACTCTCATTAACTCGCATGTTGAATTGACCTATTCATTTGCGTCAAAACTAAAAGCATGTACAATAAAAATCAATGCACTAGCGACAAAGTAACCCACGCCCAAATGGTGAGCCAAATGGGAAAAGACAGAGAGGGGGGATTAGCCATGGCACATGCATTGTGGTTTGTGTGTGCGTGGACCCAGTTATATAATACAAGATTGGACCAAAATTGGACCAAACGTATATAGAGATTGAGGAACCACTACTCTTATAAACATCTCTGTAAAACTAGACTGATATTTCTTAGGGCCTTTTTGAATAGTAGGAATAGAAAACGGAGGAATATAAAAAATACAGGATTACGACAGAAATATATGTGTAAAACAGAGGATTATAAAACCCATAAAAACACAAGAACGACCATTTGATTGTACCACGAGAAAAACACAGTAATCGGATGAGAGAGATAGACTTAAAGGAATTTTTTCGAGAGGTTGGACCTGTTGCTAACTTTTCTCCAAAATCCCTGTAAGATTATCCATCCCATAAAAATTTTAAAAGATAGGATATGATTCAATCCTTTATACTTTCCAAAGGCCTTCATAGAATTTTTCATAGAACTGAAATCCTCCAAAATTTCTATATTTTTCCTACATATCAAAGCAACCCTTAAAATTGACGAACCACAAGTGGCCATATGATTTTTTTACAAACCACTACACCCAAGAGCACATTTGAAAAACTAAGACGAGATTTGTTAAGATTATCGAACGACGGGCAGCCATGATATTTTTTGAACCCACCATTAAAAAATAATTAATTATAATTATGAATACCCGTGTCAAATCTAATATTTAAATCCAGATGAATAGGTTTCACTATAAGGAGCTTAATCAAATACTCCAGATTTTACCACGATTGTGTTTAGTTTGTCATTACCATTAATTAGAGAAAAAAATATACGATAATCGACCAGATTTTACCCCAACCTGATCTTCAGATTGACACTTTCGATCTATACTTTTCGGGCATTAGACGCATACTAGTATATCACATATAACTAACCCAAAAGTATTATCCTCAGGAAAAAAGAACAATTTCTTTGCTGCACCAACGGTTCCTTTGGAAAGTAATATATCTTCCTTTTTCAGTTTAAGACTGATTATTTTTCTGGAAACCCTCCATGTCACCCCTGCAAGAGGCAGCTGCAAGCAACATGACTCAGTGATTAGTGTCGGCTCTGAATAATTTAGCCAATGTAATCCGTGCATTGTAGTAGAAGAATTGGAGGGTACGAGAAGAATGAATTTTTCTTAAGTTTTTTTTACTGCTTTTTAAATTTAATTTTTTCTGCGTTTTTGATGTAGTGGGGTCATAGTTTTGTGATATGTTAAATATACCAAGAGATGATACAAGGTGTATATATACCATGTGCATGTGAAGTTGGGATGTGTGTGTGTTTTGCTTTGCATGTATGAAGACATATGTATGGAGTTTGTTTGCCAGAATGTGTGGTTTATATGTCCATATCATGTTGTTCAATGTAGTACTAGGGCCTAGAGATCAGAGAGCATCTCAAATCCTAGTGCTATTAGTACAGATCTTCTACACCTAGGGGTGTGTTCGGCATCCCATGTTCCCAACACTTCTCTCTCGTTTTCCGTGCGCACGCTTTTCAAACTGCTAAACGGTATGTTTTTTTTAAAGTTTCTATACAAAAGTTGCTTAAAAAATTAAATTAATCTATTTTTGAAAAAAAAAGCTAATACTTAATTAATCACGTGCTAATGGATTGCTCCGTTTTCCGTGCTGGATGTTTAAGTTGGGAACCTGGGGTGCCGAACAGAGCCTAAGAGCAGGTACAATAGCAGGCTATAAGCCAGCTATAAACATATTTTAAAGAGATAAAGGAAGAGAGAGAAGAGCAGCGGGCTACAGATTTGTAGCCAGCTGCAGCACGGACTCCAAGACGTAATGTGTGTATGACAGGTGGGACCAGGTATTAATAGTATAGTAAGCAACTATTGTATGAATTGGCTACTACATTGGCTATAGACGATTTGGAGCTAGTAGTGAGCTGCACTATTGACCTTGCTCTAAGGCCGAGTTTAGTTTCAAACTTTTTATTTTCAAACTTCCAACTTTTCCATCACATCAAAACTTTCCTACACACATAAACTTCCAACTTTTCCATCACATCAAAACTTTCCTACACACATAAACTTCCAACTTTTCCATCACATCAAAACTTTCCTACACACATAAACTTCCAACTTTTCCATCACATCAAAACTTTCCTACACACATAAACTTCCAACTTTTCCATCACATCAAAACTTTCCTACACACATAAACTTCCAACTTTTCCATCACATCAAAACTTTCCTACACACATAAACTTCCAACTTTTCCATCACATCAAAACTTTCCTACACACATAAACTTCCAACTTTTCCATCACATCAAAACTTTCCTACACACATAAACTTCCAACTTTTCCATCACATCGTTCCAATTTCAACAAAACTTCCAATTTTAACGTGAACTAAACACACCCTAATATATATCTACAAAGACTTGGGAAAGTACAAGATGAAATTAAAGAAAAGTTAATGCCATATATGCTGGGAGCCTGGGACATTACATTACGTAGGCGTACCTGCAGATATACGAAAATGAATATCTGGCTATAAATAGAACTTCAAAGTAGAGTTCTTTCATGAACACGTACATCACATGAATGAGATACTTTCTCAGTTAGTCAGTTACATCTGTTTTAATATCCACCGTAGACTAATTCACATGAATGGAGTCATGGTTGCACCGGGTGCTCTGAGATACACCTACAAAGCTAGGTGCAAACTTAATTTGCTCATGTTATTATGCCATCCATCAACGACGTCACATACGCATAGGAGTGAGAGGCATCAGGAGTATTTTGCAAAGCACTGCACAATGGATCAGAATGTGGGTGTTTCAGTGCATATATAGTACCAGTTTATATTAGCAAAGGAGCAATTAGGTCGCTTCAAAATTACCTGCCCCAACGTCTGAAGCATTGGTCGCTGCAGGATTGTCTTATCTGGCTACGTCTTGTTACACGATATTACTATGCATGTCAACCGAAAAATGACGGGAGAAACCATTGTACATATATTTCTCTATATCAGTCAGCAAAATTGGCCAACTGACCAGTCAGTATGTGTCTTCTGTTACTGAGCGTGCCCTTTGTTCGACGACAGTGAGAAAATTAACCAGTAACTAATCCTGTTTTCGCCAGCCAAAACATTGCTAGGTGGAAGGGGAAAACAGATCCAACAGTAATTGTGTCGAAGGAAATGTTGAGGATTAATAATAAGTTTGTTCACTGGGTACTGGAAAGAATCATATCATCGGATATCCGTCTCTAGAAACAATCAACCTTATTATTATTATTTTAGATGTTTAATTTTACTAAGGTTTACATTGGATATTGGTATTATAATTAGTCTAAATCGCGCGTGCTTTTTTTCTACTCCCTCCGCCCCAAAATATAATAACTTTTAGCCTTTAGAATTTGTCCCAAAATATAACAACTTATCTACCAACATTTTCTTCTCAACCAATCACAACTCTTCACCATTCAATTTCCCCACCTACCTCCACTTATCAACCAATTACAATCTTTCACCATTTAATTCTACCTATTTTTCTTAATAACTGTGTCGAACTCTAAAAATGCTTATATTCTGGGACAGGAGTATTACGGAGAAACAGACAATCCTATATTTTATCCTTAAAATTGCAGCGAATTCATAAAACCTAAAAGTTTTGCAAATAAATCCACAAAATTAATAGTATTAGTGGAAAATATTTTTAAGAAAAAAATCTTAGGCTTAGAATGTTTGATCGAATCATTCATATTATTTCTATCAATTAATTTTTCTATTTTTTAGGAGTATTTTATAGACATACGTGATATCGATGTAGTAAGGTATACTTGCTTCAATTCAATGTACGTGATATCATACTCCTAATAATTTCACAAAACTATTTGTGTTTCTTTTTTTTTTAACTCTTTTCTTCTTCATATGCCTGCTCCTGCACACGTGTGATACTGTGATTAGCCGCTGGCAAGGCCCGAGCATGCGTGACTACGTGAGTGCCTAGCTAGATGCCAGCCCGTGCGTGCACCGAGAACACTTCGACCTTTACCTTTTCTTTCAAGCGGTGCGTCCTATGGATTTATCTAGAATTCGTGAGACGGCCAGAGCACCCACGTTTCCCCTATGTCGCAAGAAAATTGCTGTTTTTTTTACCATCTAAAAATTCCAAGATTTATCTCATGATTTAAGAGCTCCACGTGGACTAATCAGGAGTGGGCAAACCTGCCGGATTGAGATTAGTAGATGGCTGTGCGTGTGAGCAAATTTGAAATCAGGAACATACCCTAAATTTTGAGGGACACATGGCAGATTTTCAGACGGGGTCTAACCAAATGTACAGGGTGCCACGTGGCTTAATGGGATGGGAGATCCTAGACCCTGCAATCGGTTTTAAAGATTTGGTATAGTTTCAGTTTGTATGATAAGTATATTGAAATAGGAGCTGTAATGTAATAAGTTTATATTATTTTGTTTTATTTATACCGCCTGCTGTGCCATCTACGAACCACTGTAGCACTACACTCATACACTACACTTACCTTTACTCCCTCGAAGTTAGAGGATCCAGGTTTTTCTATCGTTACCCCTTAAAGTCAAAGTATCCTGTTCCTGAAGATTGAACCGTTGAGTATTTCCATGAAAATCTTATACTCCTATGGCTGTGTTTAGATCCAAAGTTTGGATCCAAATTTCAGTCATTTTCCATCACATTAACCTGTCATACACACACAACTTTTCAGTCACATCATCTCCAATTTCAACCAAAATCCAAACTTTGGATCCAACTAAACACAGCCTATATGATATAAACCGTTGACTATTTCCATGAAAAATCTTCTATATGATATATACTCCCTCCGTGTCAAAATGTTTGACACCGTTGACTTTTTAGCACATGTTTGACCGTTCGTCTTATTAAAAAAAAATTGTGAAATATGTAAAACTATATGCGTACATGAAAGTATATTTAACAATGAATCAAATGATATGAAAAGAAAAAATAATTACTTAAATTTTTTGAATAAAACGAATGGTCAAACACGTACTAAAAAGTCAACGGTGTCAAACATTTTGAAACGGAGGGAGTATATAAGATGGCCTAGAATTAGATGGTTAAGTGATGCAGTTATGTACTCATCTTTAATTATTTAAATGTTACATTTGATGCTGGTGTATAACAATTTTAAGAGTACGTTCAACTATTCAAAAGCATGCAAACACTGCATAAGCTACTATCATATAAGTTCAAATATACTCCATCCATCCGAAAATATAACTTGATTGCACTACTACAAAATCGGTTTTTGCAAATGGCCAAGCAGTTGGGCGGGCCGCATGGAAGAAAAGGTATGATTTTTGCATGCGGCCAGCGCAACCGCATGCGAAAATCTAATTTTCGCACGTGCGCGCTTAAGCTGACCGCATGCGAAAAGGAAAAATCATGAAAAAAATTCAAAAATAAAAAATACACTGCCGCCACTGCCGTCCTCGTCCTCCAGCCGCTGCCGCCGACGTCGTCCTCATCCTCCAGCCGCCGCCGTCGTCCTCATCCTCTAGCCGCCACCATCGTCCTCCTGTCTCCTGTCGCTGTCGCCGTTGTTCTCCTCCCATCACCGTCACTGCCGTCTTGTCCTCCTTTTTGCCGGCAGATCGGGGAAGGGGAGGACGGCGGCCACTAGATCGGGGGCGAGGGAGGGCCTCCACCGCCGGAGTCTGCGCCCACCGTGCCACGCTGGGCGGCGCCAGTCTTGATGCCTCCTCGTCGGTCGCGCTGCCCGCTCCCGCTCGGTGAGAGAGAGAAAGAGAGAAGAGAGGAGAGGAAGAGACAGATGAAGAAGATAGAAAGAGAGAGTGCGAGAGGGGAGAGGTGAAGTGGAAAATTTTGAAGTGTTGAGTGGGAAAGGAGAGAGGAGGGGAGAAAATATCTATGAAAATAGGCGGGTATTTTCGCATGCGGACCACTTAAGAGGTCAACATGCGAAAATCTATTTTTGCATGTGACTCCTTAAGAGAATCGCATGGGGCAAATAAGCTCATATTTTTTGCATGCGGTCCCTCAAGTAATCTGTCTATGAAAAATATATTTTTGCATGCAGGTCTTTTAGTGAGCCGTATGCAAAAAATATTGCTCGATTTTTGCAGACGCAACTAGTTATGACCCGCTTGCATCCTAGGTCCTCGTATAGAAACTTTGTTTTTTATAAGTGTTGGCACGATCTCAAAAATTAAACTTTAACTGCCAATCGATCTCAAAATATGAATAAAATCTAACAAAAGAATTGGACATTCATAGGAAACACATCAATTGTTTCGTTACAAAATTTTCTCATGAATTAAAAACAACACGGTTTGATGTAATTTTAGTTCACAATTTATATGTTGCAAGTAACCAACGTTCAAAGCATGTTAAATAAGTTCAATTTTAGTTTATGATAATGTAAAATAATATTTTGGATAGAAAACCATCTACACATGGACATTCGTAATAAAATTTTACGCACATGCCGCGCATATGCGCGGGCTATCTTCCTAGTTATCTAGAAAAGTTATATAAAAGGTGAAGTCTTTTTCCATAAATAGGAGGCACGAGGAAAATCATATGGCTTGTGACGAGGCATGAAAGTATCAACATGTATGCCCATAGATTGCAGCAACTTTATTTTTACCAATTGTACTATTTTCTATTTCTATATGATTATGGGTTGTTTCAATAAAATAAAGTTTCTGGACAGCGTGTTTGTGTGACTGTTGCGCTCTTATATCAAATGATTTGTGCTGTAACGACTAACGACTTTTCAGTATTGCCTCAAGATATACACAACTTGTTGTCGACAATCCCCATGAGAAATTCTCCCAGGATCAAGTATAATGTTGTTATCTTCTTCGATCCCTTCCACTTCTAGAGGATTGTTAATTTTGTAACAATTGCAATGTTACATTGCTTAATTAGTTATCGTAATCTGAAATATCTAAGGACATTATGTAGCTACTATGATTGGTTGATGCATGCTGGCTTAGTGGTTAATCTTTCTTGTCGCTAGTCACTTTCAGGTCCGGCCTCCATGTCCATATCTAGCTACCAATATGATAGAGTTCATCGAGTCAGTGATCAAATCTTTGTCTAAGGTACTTCTGATTAGTGCTTTGCGGTTTGCTTGGCTTCGCTACCAAGTCTCACAACGAATGCACGACTTTAATGGATCGAGTCCACATATGCCGGTCTTTTTTGGCAGTTAAAAAGGAACAGATCGATGGTATTGTTTCTTAGAAACTATTTTTCAGATTATAAATCGTTTTGATGTCAAAATTAAATTGTTTCAAGCTTCACTAAGTTTGTAGAAAAAAATAGTAACATTTTCAACCCAAGAAATATATTATGAAAATATATTTAATTATAGATTTAGTGAAACTAATTTGGAATTGTAAATATTACTATATTTGTCTATAAGCTTGATCAAATTTAGAGTAGTTTGAAATGACTTATAATTTGAAATAGAGGGAGTAGATACGTGTACGCCCCTACATGTATCTTTTGTCTTCTCCCTCTCTCTTTGTCCTTCAGGACCCTCTCAGAGGTGAAGCTAGGATTTGGGTATTAGAGGTGCCAAGATTTCTCCAATAATTCATAATGTGATGATGAAAGCGAGAGACTTATGATTTGCAAAAGTTCTCTTTCTAAAAAAATATAGATGATATCTAATATACCATTAAAATGAAGATCCAATGGAGAGAGGTTTGCAGATTACAACAGCTATTTTATAAAACAAATTATTATATGTGACATCTAATATGCCATTAACTTAAAAATCCAAGGGGGTAAGGTGTCATCTACTGTACCATTTAATTGATGATCCACTAGAGTTAAAAAAAAAGAATGTAGATTCAATGAAGTTAAACAAAAAGAAATTGAGGATGGATTGGAAGAAAAATTAATGAAAAACCCAAATGGAGTTAAATTAAAAAGTACATAAGATTCAATGGAGTTAAAATAAAACATTAAATTAAGAAGATCCATTGGAGTTGAAAAGTTAAAAGAAAATAGAAATTAAGAAAGGGCAAGAACCTGAAAAAGAATGAAGATTCAATGAAGTTAAAAGAAAATTAGGAAATTAAGAATGGATTGGAAGAAAGAAGAATGATGATCCAATGGGGTTGAATTAAACAAGGACAGAAGATTCAATGGAGTTATAGTAAAAATGGAGTTGAAAAGTTAAAAGAATATATAACTATAATTTAGAAAGGGGCAAGAATCGATCCCAGGGCCGCCTTGCAAGTTGGAATGACCACACACTAACCAACTATCCATAGGATGCTACAGTGGAGGACGGTGACGACCTAAGCGTCAACGGCCAGTCCTCGGCAAGGAGAAGGCGAATCCGATGGAGGTGTTCCATAGGGAGCAACGATCTCAGAGTCCGGGCAGAAGATTTCCTCGGCTGTGGCTGTTGTGGCCCTAGGGGCAGTGGTGGCCCAGGATGGCGGCGGTCTAAGTGCCGGTGCAAGGATGTTGGCGAGGAGGAGTCGGATCCCGTCGGTGGTGGTAGCTCTAGGGGCGCCGGAGGCCTAGGAGTCCGGGAGGAAGATGATATCCTCGATGGCGGCAGCAGAGGACTCTGGCAGAGGTGGTGCCCTAGGGGTGACGATGGGCTAGGAGTCTGAGAGGCAGAGGAGGATTCCGACGTCAGAGGCGGTCTTATGGGCGGCAGAGGCCTTGGAATCCGCTGAAGCGGAAGCGAATCCTTTTAACTT
The DNA here is from genome assembly GCA_009805545.1 of Oryza longistaminata. NCBI lineage: Eukaryota > Viridiplantae > Streptophyta > Magnoliopsida > Poales > Poaceae > Oryza > Oryza longistaminata. The sequence continues at coordinate 2,546,094 of CM020180.1, forward strand.
GTGTTTGGTCGTCTTGTTCTGTCTAGACGACGACTAAGGAAGGTGGGCTTACTGACAGCGTGTGGCATCATCTCACTTGAAGTGGATAAAGATGGCACTAGCTGAGGTTTGCAGCGACAACACATTAGGGCGGTGGTGACTAGACGATCTCCACTCGTCGATTTTGGCCATTTCAGTAGAGGATGTCAAGAAACAGCTAGATGTACCGATGTTGTAGGTTTTTGTGTGTTCTCCTCTTTGATGTGGTGTTAGTCTAAGTGCTCTTGTATTCTTTTGGCTGTGTATATCCCTCGCGGATATAGAGGCCATATTAATGAAAATCCATTATCTAAAATAGCACCGCTGCCCTCTCCTAGTGTTAACTACCACTAGTCTTGGCTTGACGGGAGCTTCCGCTCGACCACCACTGGCGGGTTGGCGGTTGACTCCTTGAACATGGAAGGTGGATCTACATCATGTAGGCGCGTCATTCATGTCTCACTCCCTGGTGCTCGATCCTATGCTGTGCGTGCCCATCAAGATCAATTGAGCGAGACATGGCGAGCGGCAGTTGACCTAGGAAATCACATGGTGCATGATCTTGGAAGCCAGGATAGTTCTCAACCTCGCTCGTTCACCACGGTGTTCAATCTGTGTATGTTTGAGCAAATGTCTAGTTTAAGATTAACTTTAACAAGAGTGGGTTTTTTTTGGGAAGCGCCAGTGAGAAAAGTGAAAATTATAGCAACATGCTAACATGTAAACTGGGCAGATTACCTATGAAATACTTGGGGTATACCAATAGATAACAGAAGAATATATAACAAGGATTGAAAACCTGCTGAAAACAAGATGGAATAGAAACTAGGGTGCTGGCAATTAGTGGTAGACTGACTAAAATAATATCTAGCTTAAGGCCCTGTTTCTTTCAGCTTGGGATTATTATAATCTAGATTATTTAGTCAGATTACTATAAGCTAGATTGTTATAATCTGTAGTAGAATGTAGTAGAATAAGTGGTTAGTTGTTACTTTCCTAGATTATTAGAGCCTAGATTATTGAGTTTGCAAGTCTAAAGAGAGAGTGGGGTGGCATGGTGGGTAATTTTTCACCCAATAATCTGGAAAAAGCTCACATAAATGAGCTTATCAGATTATAATAAGCTGGGCTCCAGATTATAATAAGCTGCTTCAATAAGTTGTCTGTTTCTTTCAGCTTACTCTCGATAATCTGGATTATAATAATCCCAAGCTGAAAGAAACAGGGCCTAAGTAGCATTCCCTGTTCATGATGTCTTTTTATCCTGGTGCCACAGGGAGTGAAAAATAAGATGGATTATTTAAGGTATAGATTCTTCTGACAGGAGGATCATGGAATTAAGAAATATCATCTAATTCAACTTTAGAAAGTTTACAGACCCAAAAAGCAGGGAGGCTGGGGAAATGGCTATGGAAAATGATGAATGAAGAGGGTTTGTTGCAAAGTCTTCTGAAGGCCAAATACTTAAAAAAAATAACACCCTTAAACAGTGTGTTTTCAAACCTGGTGTTTCTTTTTTTTCTGGAATGGGTTCATGAGCATTAAAGATGATTTTATGAAATTCTGTTCCAAAAAGATTGGTAATGGTGAAGATACCCTTTTCTGGGAGGAAAAGTGGCTAGAGGATTCATCACTTGGTGAGATGTATCTAGAATTGTACAATATAACTTTGTCCAAAAACAGGATACTCCCTCCGTCTCAAAATATAAGCATTTTTGAACATCGACACAGTTTTCGAGATGCTACTTTGACCAACAATGTTTATAAAAATAAGATGTTTTAAATAAAATGAGTCGCATATTATGATAGTTTGATTAATGATAAATCTAGTAACATCAATTTTACATGATTGAACTTTTTTATTTCTTTTGCTATTAATAGCCAAAGTTAAAAATGGTTGACTTGGCACTATGCTTAAAATGTTTATATTTTGGGATTGAGGGAGTAGTAGATAAAGTTATTAAGGGCGGGTTGGATACCTAAACTTGATAAAATACCCTGAGATACCTAAACTTTACACTAAAATTTTTGGTACCTTAAGGTAGTTAGTAGCTAGATTATAGTATACTAGAAAATATGGTACCTGGTACCTCATCAAGGATGGTAAAATTACCCTTTAGGAGAAACCTTATAGAAGGAAAAGGTGTTGCCTGCGGTAAGCTACAGAGGGATTGTGAAAATGTTGTCCTTAACAATGAGAAGGTGCATTAATGTGGGACATGAATAAGAGAAAATGTTTCTCTGTAAAATCTTTATATAATGCTTCACAATTACAAAGTCTCAACTTCGAGAAAATCCCTTACGTACCCATAATTTTTCACCTAATCCTTTATGTGCCCCGAAATTTTACCTTATCCCTTACGTGCCCTTGGATTTTCTTCTTTATCCCCTATAAGCCCATTCCATGAGTTGATTGTCAGTTGACAGTTAGATTTTTCAAAAAAATGTCTATATTACCCTTGTGTCTACTTATTGCTTAGAGTTGATTGAAGAAAAATACGGTTCTCAACATACAAGTTGATTTATTTATAAAAACAAACATGACATAATAACTTTGATCATAAATTTGAAAACTAAAACTTAGATTTTTTAAAAAAATAAGTTTCAAATCAGATTTGATTAAATTTATTCAAATTTTCACTAAAATTTAAACCCAAATAAGAAATAATTTTGTTTTTTTAATTACGAATATAACATTTTTGTGGATTTCATTTTTTTTAAAAAAATATTTGAAAATTTAAATTTTGTTTTTGAAATCCAGTGTAAATAATCATGTTTGAATTGAAATGTAAATGTGGAAAGATGAGTCAACCTTCAATCCTCTTGTTTTGCTAACAAACCCAATGTCAGATAGTAGATCAAAAAACTGATTACGCATGTCATCCATCATCTGCAGGGTCATGGGTGAAAGGAAATTTTCCCAGCAGAAAGAGCGTTCTCTTCCACTGCGTCTTGCGTCCTTCCATGCTTCGAACGCCTTAACAAGAGCAATGTGATCACTGGAAAAATAAGTTACAAAAAATTATCAACATAACATTACTTTCAAAACTAATGTACTTGTAGAAATGTTATAATTGTCAAAGGATGTATCAGCAGTAACTTAGTACGCAACCCAGCACTCTACATCAATTCGGTACTTATGTCTGAGGTAATAACAGTATAACACTCACACTCTTTGCATTATATGGTGACAAAGATATTTTAGTACAGGCACGACAAGAGGAATCAATACGGAACACAGAAAAGATTATATTAATTACCTGCAGGAGTCACCAGCAAATGAGGAAGTATCATATTTGTCACTGTGTTTCATCGTGGTCCATTTTGCAGAGATTGGAATTCGGAGGGAAGATCAAACGAACTGCAATGGGGTGATCGCTTGCTAAAACAAGTCGCAAGTGAGGTGTACAAGTCCAAGTTTTGGCAGGAGGCTAGGGACGGACCAGCTGGAGATATAAAGAAGTTGAAGTGTCGGGAAAGAAAAAGGCGGCAGAGAGCATTTACATTCTGTTCGGTTTAAGCATGGCAGGTTCAATAGCCCTCTTGTGTGAACTTGTTTCAGCTAAGTTGTTTTGGGGGTTACACAAAATGTGTGTTGGATGATTTTTTTTTTCTGTTTTTTGTAGCTGAACTGATACTTTTCCTTAATGGAAAGGGGAGGAGCTGTTTCTCTTCTGTTAAAATAAAAGAAGAGAAAGAAATACTGTTGCAAGCATAGTACTCCTCGAGGATGGGAGTCCACCATTCGAATTTAGGTGGACCATGCAAAACAGCAATTCTACGTCATCGCACAGCTTCAGGCTTCAGCCTCTCTTCTTGTTTACTGCAGGCCATATATTCAGCAGGGGTGCTGATGATTGCCGGTGGGCACGTCAAGCATCTTCTGCTCTCTCTTTTCTTTTTATTCGAAACGTACGTAGGCTGAAAGCCTGCGACTAATTCCCATAATTGGTTGCATGCATTTTAATTAAGCTCCACAAACTCGTACTACCTCCACATTTTAATATATGACGCTGTTGACTTTTTGTCTAACGTTTGACAATTCATCTTATTAAAAAGAGTGATGTAATTATCATTTATTTTATTATGATTTGATTTATCATCAAATGTTCATTAAGCATAACGTAAATATTTTCATATTTGCATAAAAAATTTGAATAAAACGAACGGTTAAACGTTAGTTAAAAAGTCAACGGCATCATACATTAATTAAAATACGGAGGGAGTATTAGTTAACACCCTTTATAGCGCGCATAAAATTTCATATGGTTAGGCTATATTATTCATGGGCAAAATGTTAACATATGAATGAAAACCAAAAATAATTGATGGGCAAAATGTTCATATATATATTGTTCATGGTTCAATCCAAGGCTGGAAAATTTACCATGATAATACCCAAAATCAACTAAAGTAAGTTCTACGAGTAACTTTCAAATTTGGTTTTGGCTGACAAAAGCCAACAAGCAGAGATGAGACGCTTAAGTTTTTGCATGAGTCATAGAAATTATTTTTCCTTTCTTAGTTATGAAACAAGAAAACAAATTAAATTCCAGCGTCCCAGGCTTGAGCTTATCTTATGTCCTATCATTTGAATTGCAAATTACATCTTTGTGCACATGGGTGTTGGTTAGAAACCCACATAAGTGCTGGATTTTCCAACTGACACCCATTAGCACCACTGATGTGGAGAATCAAAGGAGCTAGCAATGAAGAAAAAAAGTCGGTTCGATCCATCGGCTCGAATCAGAGCTGATGCTTCAAGCCAAGAACACATATAAAAAATGAACAAAAAATCTCATAAATCAAACAACAATAAATAAAAATCATCCTAGAAAATTACACACATAGCATTCATCACAAAATCTAAAATACAAATCAATACATGGAAGCCTCCACCGCCTCATCTCACTGGAGACCAAAGCCACCACCGCCCATCGAAGGCCAAGGCTACCGCCGCCGCTGCTCACTGGAGGGCGGAGGCCGAGGTGCTCACCACCATTGCTTAGATCCAGAAGCCCACAGTTAAATTTTGGGGGCGGTGGGAGAGATTACGACGGTGCGTTTTTTTTTGGGGGGGGGGTACTACCTATTTAGTCGTCATGCGGATCACTTGCCGTTGTTCATGGGGATGCTGGGCCGAGGGGAGAGCGTTGCCGCTTGCCATGGGGGGTTACATACAGTTACGTACCTTGTAGTCGAATATAGGGGGTTAGGGTTGGTTGCCGAGCTGGCTTTGCTCAACTCGTTCTAGCTCATTTAGATAATGAGTTGGCTAAGCTTGGCTTGTTATCTAAACGAGCAGAAAACACAGTGTTTTACCTTGCAAGCTAGAGAGGGCAAGATGTCTGATGAGAAGAGCGAGAACGCGAGCGAGTATGTGACAAGGCGTCGGGACAACGGGAGATCAAGCGGCAGGGGCAAGAGCAGCCCACAGCGGTGCACACAAAGCGACGAGGCCATGCGGGTGAGCACGATGGCCAACGAGGCTGCAGACCACAGTGCTGTAGCCAGCAGTGGTGTTCGTGAGCGGCAAGAGTGTGTGGGCGAGCGTGGCGACCAACGATGCCATGGCAGCGAGGACGGGTGGATGGACGAAGTCTGTTGCGAGAGAGAGCGGCTATGGTGGCGCACTTGGATTTTAGCACATGAAGCGAGCGGGATCTGGTGGTGGCGGAATGCAGGAGGCCGGAGGCGGTTGGAAGCCTGTATTGCAGAACACTACTAGTGGAGATGGGAAATTGGGGGCTAGGGTTTTAGAATGTTTTGTTTGGGCCATTAGATATTAGGCCATGCACCAGCCTCCTACTGGGCCACCAAGTTGGTATATGCTCGTTAGCTTCTCTTTTCTACCAGCTTGTTTACCTCACAAGCGGCTCGCACAGCAAATCAGTTTGAGCTGGATCCTTATCGCTAACGAGCTGAAACAACAGCTTGGCTTGTTAGGAAATCAAAATGAGCCGAGCCAGCCACAAGTTGAGCGAGCTATAATGGGCCACGGGCTTTTTGTCCAGCCATACAGGGTTACAAACTATGGATGTCAGCGTAGAATTTTTGAAAATATCATGTTAGATTTTTTTTTATCTATAAGGAACTAAAAAGGAGAATTTTATTGTGGGTCCCTTGATGCAAATTGGTGTTAGATCTTAGGTTTGATTTGTCGATGTGAAGATGTTGACATTTTGCAACTTCAGATTAGTCGATCGCAACCACACAAGTGCTACACCTGGACATCTCATTGTTATCGACCAATTGCTCTCGCAATCGACATAACCTCGATGATTATTGATCTTGCAAGCAAATAAAATTCATGCGAACAAGGAATAATGTGAACTAAATAACAGATAAATTAATATTATGCAAATAATCACGTTATAAATTAATGTTAGACATAATAATCTAAGAAAAACCTAAATGTACTTGAGGCAGCGGCGGTTATCTATTTATGAGTTTACAGGGGTAGGTGGTCGACCATTACATGGGCCTACCAAAAAAAAGACTCAATTACAAAATTCAAGGCACAAAAAGAATACAAAGCCTAAGACCAAAACAAAACAGACTCCGACTCGAAGAGGCATGTGTCTTTTTTTAGATCTTGAAAAGTTCGTGATGAATTTGAATGTGGGACCAAAAATATCTGAAACTAGATCTCATAAGCTTTCTAATAAGTTCTCATAGTCCACTACCTCCCGATTCAATAGCCAGGTCTATTTGAAGCTGATATTGTCGAGAGGGCCTATTCAGCATCTCGGCGTGGTGGATTATGTCTTGTGCCTAAAATAACCAGTGTCATAAACTCATATTACTCTTTTTTCTTTACCAAGATTTGCTCACAGCTTCAGCTTGTTAGACTCCAATAGTTCTCTCAGATTTCTTCATAACTAGATAGGTGTGATATTACTTTTATATGTGTTTCACAAACTTTGTTCTATTTATTGGATAACCATTGTATTCGGTTGATAGATATTTCAGATAAGTATGATGCCCGGAATACTCCAAAGTAAAGTGCTACACCGATAAATTTGTGTTTCCGTGGATACACTTTGTGAGGGCATAAGAAATGCCAACAATTAATAAACCAAATCACAAGTAATACTTGCAGTTTCCTCTTTTTGAATTGATGTCTTAAAAGTAGAATATATTATGACAATAGAACAGATCCAGCGTATGTAGATAAGTAAGTTCATGTCTTTAGTACAAGCCAGCAAGTGTGGATCCATGGATAAAACTTTTTTTTTTTTTTGGGGGGGGCGGGGGGGCTAAACATATTTTTAACTAGCTATAGTTTAATTTGTTTCTTTCGTTGTGATATGTAGAATATGTTTTTTTCATTGTGATGCACGGAATACTCCAAAGTAGAACGCTACACTAGGGGTGGATAACGAGCCAGCTCGGCTCGTTTGAGCTCGTTGTCTTAACGAGCCAGCTCGGCTCGGCTCGTTAATATTAACGAGCTAAAAGGCTAGCTCGGCTCAGCTCGCAAGCTGGCTCGTTAGGCTCGTTAACGAGCTATATCTTATTAATATCATATTAATAATTTCAAATTTAACATTTTGTTATGTATTAACATAATAAAAAACACTAACTAATATAGTACTTACTAAATATGAATAGTTTTGATGTGAATAAAAGACTAAGCTAAACACTAACTAATATAATACTCACTAAATATGAATACTTTTAATATAATTAAAAGAGTAAGCGCTAGTCAAGAAGCACTAAGTTCATGAATATATGGTAATATTTTATACTAACGAGCTGAACGAGCAGCTCGCGAGCTAGGTCGTTAAGCTCACGAGATAAAAGGCTAGCTCAACTCGACTTATTAAGACTACGAGTTCGAATTTCCGAGCCGAGCTTGCTACGAACTGATTCGAGCCATGAGTTTCGAGCTTTTTTTCCACCCCTACGCTATACCGATAAATCTATATTTTTTTTTGATATACTTTACGAGGGCATAAGAAATACCAACAATAAACCACCATGTTGTGGCGCACCCAACATGAGAGCCCCACTTAGGCTGTGTCCCAGATGAAGTTACAAGTCAATAGGTTCATTATAGGTGACGCAACACATTGTTTGTGTGAATGCGGCTGACTGAAATGAAATTTGGAGATGAGGCTAGATCCATTGAAAAGAGGACTAGAGCTTTCCATCAAGTACTCACGGGCCGAAAACGGAACTCGTATATGCACATTTGGTGACAGTTTGAAGTCAACAATATAGCAGGTGGCCGAATCAGATTCCAGCACTTGGACGAATTGATCTTTATGTCTTTTTGTTGATCCATAATGTGAACAATAGCTTTATCCATAATAGGCATGGTCACATCACTCACTCTAGGTGTTCAACAAGGATCCGACGAGTGTGTTGTATTGGTGTTGCTATATGAAGATAGATCTATATTTTCATCCAAAACCTAAAATAACACACCTCTAACAAGAGGATGACATATGAGTGTGGCGTTGTTGAATCTCGATGAATGGATCAATGTTTTCACCTTGTAATCTTCGCCATTGTACTCACAATCGGTTCATCAAATGCTTGCCGGTAGCATCAAATGCACCTACGACTACTACACACCAAAAACAACCAAAGTGATGCACTCACAATCAGCCGAAATTTTGACAGTTTGATCCTTTTAAAAAAACTTATTGCAATAATAACCCGTATAAAAAGCTAATTGCAAAAATGAGGCATTTACTCAAGGCCAACCATCCCAGCACCACAACCATTGGCGCTAACATTCTATCTGAGGTACCACTACCTTTATATTCAGATTTAAGGGTATCACTCAGTTGAGTACACTTCGCTGCTTCATCCACGTTCATGGTTCGAACCCCGCAGCCTCCTATTTTTTCTCACTTACCCAGTCCTCAATTTATCATCTTTCCACTAAAGTTTTTTTTTTAAAAAAATGCATGTTTTCAAACTCCATTTTATTTTTGAAATTGAAATTTGAAATTCACTTATATAATATCTACCATTTTAGGTTTTTGTAGTCCATTTTTTAAGAAAACACATGTTTTGCTGCAAATCCGTAGTTGTTAAGCTAAATATTTTACTAAGACAAATGCAGTAGTTTAAATGATCAAATTTGTTCATTCCAAATTCTTAAAACATTAAAAATTAGGAGGGCAGGTAGGAAAGAAAAATGGAGAACCAGAGATTTGAACGTGGAACCTGCCTGATGCAAAGCAAGGGGCTCCACCACCTGGCTAGCAGCGTTGATGTTTGGACATGGCCGCTTTTTTATTTAAAATGCTAAGAGGTGGACTCCACCTCGGACAGGATCTCAGCACCAATGGTTTTTTTGTGGCGCTGAGATGTTTTATTTCAGCGCCATTGGTTTTGTGACGCTGAGCAAAAAGCTTATTTTTGCAATTAGTTTTTGGTATTATTAAAGTAAGTTTTCTAAAAGGGTCAAATTGTCAAACTTTCGGCACAATCGGTTAACACAGTTGAACTGACTTCAAACTGCCATCAATCAATCTTCCAATCTAAATGGTAGTCACAACCCACATGGTCACCATCATCTACCTGATCCTCAATAGGGACAAAAAAGAAAAAACCTAAGACAACAAGAACGAAGCAAGCTGCCTTGCGGAAGATCACTATATACAAGGGATGTACTCCCTCCATCCTAATATATAATAACCAATGATGTGATTAGATCCATACTAAGACTACGGCTGTGTTTAGTTCAGCGCAAAGTTTGGATTTTGGTTGAAATTAGAAATGATGTGACTGAAAAGTTATGTGTGTATGACAGGTTGATGTGATGGAAAAGGACTGAAGTTTGGATCTAAATTTTGGATCTAAACACAGCCGTCGAAGGATAGATCTACTGGTCATGGACGACGAGCTTAGCGTTGGCGTCCCCCACCTGGGTCCTGTACATGTCGCCGATCCCCATGTGCGCCATGAGGAACCAGACCAGTGTGATGAGCTCGCCGCCGCGGCCGAGCTGCCGAACGTGCGTGCTCCCATGGCACCTGCCAGCCGCGTGGACGAGCATCTCCCTCCACACTCCGGCCAACCACCCTCCACATGGTGTCGTCCCCCAGCTGCAGCAGCGCGCTTGGCCAGGATGCAGGCGTCGAACAGCACCGACTTGCTCTCGTCGCCCTTCCGACCGCCGGCTTCTTGGACGTGTCCACCTCGAGCAGCATCCGCTGGGCGTCGTGGTGGCTGGGGTCCCACGCCGCCGCCGACCGGAAGAGGCGGCGTGCCTCGGCGCGCGTGTCGCGGTACCGGAGCAGCCCGATGCCGGCGGCCGTCGCGGGCAGCATCTCCGGCCGCCTGGCGAGGAGGTACAGCATGTACTCCGACAGGGTCTCGCTGATGGACATCAAGCTCTGGACGTCGCCGTTCCGTGGCACTTCCATGTCGCGGCGGCGGTGGGAGCACAGGTCCGTGGCGACGTGCCACAGCAGCAGGGACTCGTCGAACTCCCTTCTCACGCTTTCGCGCACGACGTCGTTCACGTTGAGCTCCATCAGCTGGATGTCGCCGACGAGCTCATTGATTACCCCTTCGCCACGGTAGTCGCAGACCTCCATCTCGTTGCCGCCGGAGTACCTGACTTCGTTGGCCGTCTTCCTGAGCCCATCGAACACGTAGTTGAGGACGTCGATGGACTTCTTCCCCTTGTTGGAATCCTTGATCTTCCTGCAGCTCACCGGCTCGTGCCGGATGAAGAAGAAGTCGTCCAAGATCTCCCTCACGCCCACCATGTCGGCTACCCAGGCGAGGCAGCGCACGACGCGCGGGATCGTCGTCCACCTGCAACACCAGCACCGGAGGCCGGCGTCCTCCTCGGGCTTGCCTAGGCTGTAACTGATGAGGTTCATCTTCGTGATCCGCTCCGACCACCGCCTCGTCGGCAGCCGCACGGCCCTGGCCACACGTGCAATCCAAGCTAGCTTCGGCTTGCCGTCAAGGAATGCCAGCGTCCGGTCGGAGGAGAGGAGCATGAGGTACCCGGCGACGTCGAGCGCCACCCCGCCGAGCAGCAGCGCGTAGGTGACGCCGCGGTCGACGGGGCGGACGCCGGCCTTGTCGTCGATGAGCACGAAGAGGACGAGGGCGACGACGAGGCACGCCGTGGCGACGAAGCGGAGGAGGCAGCCTCTCCTGGTGCTCGTCACGGCCGCCTTGGTGTACGCCATGTCGTAGAGGAACCCGAGCTCCACCTCGACCACCTCGAACGCCGCGGCGGCCGTCATCACGTCGCCGCGGTCGAGGAAGTAGGCCTGGCTGATCCTCCGCTCCTTGTAGCTGAGGATGAGGTTGACGAAGAGCACCCGGAACATGGCGAAGAGTTCGTACGCCACCGCCTCCAAGCTCTTCCCGCTGTTCTTCATCACCTCCGCCTGCTCCAGCGCCTCGTTGGGCTCGCCGTCGACGACGATGATCTCGACCATCAGGCCGGCGTTCTTCTTGGACTCGAACTCCGTCATGAGCTTGGCATAGTTTGGGCCAGGATTAGGCTCGCCGAGCATCTTGTCGCGGAAACCTCTCACGCTTCCGGAGTAGAGCGAGTAGATTCTCTCGCCGTACTTGATGACGCCGGCGACGAAGACGAGCACGGTGGCCGTGACCATGGGGTTGCTCGTGACGGAGCTGAAGAAGACGACCAATGCGGCGAAGACCACGAACAGCATGCCGGCGAGGTGGCGCAGCCAGAGCTCGTTGTCGTCGAGGGAGTAGGCGGTGATGGTGTCGGGGCCGCCGAGGTGGAGCAGCAGGAACGGCGTCCAGAAGGCGAAGATGGAGGAGGACCCATTGTTGCTGCCGCTGATGCTGAGGCTGTAGAGGAGGAGGCCGAGGCCGACGACGGCGACCCAGCCGGCGACGAGGTAGCTGAACCAGACGGCGAGGTGGGGCAGCGGGTGGGAGATGCGCTTGCGCGTGGGCGCGACGAAGAAGAGGATCACCTGCAGGGTGAAGCTGAGCAGCATCGCCGCCCGGATCAACCAGTCGCTGTCGTTCACCGGATTGAAATTGAAACCCATTGGTCAAGCTTCTGTTCTTCTAGCTCTCTGATCCTCAAAGACCTGAAATTCACCTGCAAATTTGTTAGACAGGTATGATCCAATATACTAATCGAGATCGATGAATGAGTAATCAAATGAAGTGTGAAACAGTGAAAGTAATATTTCACCTGCATGCGTAGTATTGTTTGATTGATGCGTCATATGGTAGCAATAGGATAAGCAACAATATATAGGCATTTGATCGTTTCATATAGGCATATGGATTAGAATAGTTTCCCCTATAGGTACAGGTGTATTGTCTATTTGTCTTTGTAATAAATAATAGTAAATTAATTTACTTGAGAGCCAAGCGATCCGCGAATGAATTTTCCGGAAAGAAGCGATCGGCGAATGATCATCGATGCATTTGCATTCGATCGTAGCTGGCTCTACGTTACAGATCACAGATCGAATAACTACTCCTTTTGTTTTCGCAAAGGAAAAGAGAAAAGGGAAAAGCGAAAGTAAAATCTGTTCCAGGAATAAATTCCGTGGCAAGTATACATACAGTGCACTCATGTGCTGGGAGAAGTTCCTAACCTTCCTTCCCGAAGTTAATTCAACTAGGAAGGTAGCCCGCGCACATGCGTGGGCACCTTAGTTAATATGGTGAAATTTTCTTATGAATATTTATGTACGGGTAACTTTTAATAATAATGCTTTTATTATATTCTAAACTAAATTAAACTTACTTATTTTGCTTTGAACGTTGGCACCCTCGCTACATATAAATTCTAAAATAAAATTACTTGAGATCGTGCAGTTGTGTCGAAACAATGTACGAGGTTCCCATGAGAAAATTTTTTATATATTTTGACTGCCATGAAAGATATCTTGCACCCCCTCCCGCCCACACCCCCAAAATAGTCCAATAATGTCATTTATTACTGTAGTTAATTTTTATATCTATTTTCATTCTAACAATCCTCCTAAAATGTTTGAATTTTTCTATTTAGAATGAGTTTTAAATCCAACAACATTTTTTCAATTTATTTCATGTCCATTTTTTTTTGAGATTTATGTTTTATGAATCATCCTTGATATGCTTTGATCTTGCAAATTGGGATGAAAATAGAAGTGCATATAACCTTGCACAGGGTAAAGGCACATGTTCTAAATTTTCTGTCGTGTATTGAAGTGATGATGATCATAGATTCATAGTATTTTTAGCGAATTCTCACTAAACTAAAGTGTCTTATAACAAATAGAGGTTTCTAGATTGTTCTACGTTAAATGTCAAGAATTTACAATGTACTGTAGCAAGTTTTACCAAAAAGAAAAACATGGACAATGTTGAGAGAAATTAATTAAGTTAGTAGAAAGTCGTTACATGTCTCACAGGATATAAGTAATAGGTGGAGGTCCATTTGTGTTTTTTTCTTTGCCATATATAGATAATTTCAATTTTAATTGTCAGGAAGATAAAAAAACAGAGAGTAAAGGAATGGCACATGCCACACACGGGCAGGGAGGGAGGAAGGTTTGAGATGTTTTTCTAAATGATTAATCTAACGACCTAAATGATTTGTCATATGTTTAAGTCGAAATTGATGGTTGGAAGTTTTCTTTTCTTGTTAGAATTTTGAGGATTTTGTCTCACTTAAAAGAGCAATGTAATAGTGTGGAGATTATGGTTACCCCATATCTACATGGTAGTTATAATTAGACTGGATATAGAATACCGAATATAGATAGAATATCTTTATAGTAACTTGGGTTTGTTTCTTAACTTGTACGACAAGAAAGTACCCGGAGACTTAGTCGGTTACGATTGTATTTTATCTGTATTTTCATATTCCGTTAGGGATATGGGCTGTACCTTGTAATACGGACCCCTTCCCGTATATAAGGAGGGGTCCGAGTCCTTTTTGGGACATGATTCTCTCGAAGATCATACATTCAATAACATACTCGACGGATTCATCCCCGGACAGGAGTAGGGTGTTACTTCTTGAATAAGAAGGCCTGAACCTGTATAAAAATTCCTTGTCTACAATCCCATTCCACTTTCTAGCTTGATAGCCACCCCTTTTAGTATTGCCGAAATCTTGTTTCGACAGTTGACGCGCCAGCTAGGGGTTGCGTCAAGCTTTTCGCCGATCAGTGCAATGGGTTCCGTCTCCGGCATTGACGACTTCGTCTTCCCCCTCCCCGGGCAGCGTTCGGTTCGGCAGCCTCGACTTCATCACCAATGACTTTAGCAAGATCTCTCTCCTCGACTCGGATCCAAACCAGTCGGGAGAGAACCGGGTCTCAGCCCCGTTTGGAGCTCCGAACTCAGCCAAGATCTACTCCAAGTTCACCTCGATCGAGTCGGCTTCAAACCACTCGGACGAGATCTCATCTTCTTCAACGTCACCAGATCGAGACGATGGGGCTTACCCACCGATCGTAATGAAGCTCCCCGATGAATTGGCGGCCGTCTTCACCACAACGACGTCTCCTCCCGTAGGCCTAGGCAGAGGTTGGCTTCAACACCAATCTCGCTTAGCTCCAGGGAAGTCGGCGTCATTCTCCAGCCACTTGGCACAGTTTCGACAGATCAATTGGAAGGCTACTTCAGCTCCCCCGGCGTCGACACGCGTCCAACCGAGATCGTGGAGTACGACGAATTGGCTTCCACAGCAACAACCAAGATCTTGACGACTTCGACGAAAGCCTGGAAGATAACTATACCTCTCTCTATTTCGGCGTCTTCATGGCCGATAATGAGACGAAGGAGCAACGGCAAGCCCGAAGAAGCCGAAGCAAGACGCGAGCCGAACGACGCCGACTGGAGGAGGAGCGTCAAGCACAAGAACAAGAACGGATGCGGCTGTGAGCAACAAGAACGCGAGGGGCCGCAAAGGAGGCTGAAGACCCGCGACAACGAGCCTTGGATGCAGGACGCGAGCGCGAGATCTCATCGGCCAGCAAGATGTTGAGGGGACACCGGTATTCCGTACCCCACAACAGAAGGCTGTCGCCGCGATCACCCTCCTCGACACCCTCCTCAAGGAAAACGAGCTCAATTAATCCGATCATGTTGTCAACATCTTAAAACCAGAACAAAGCACATTGTCACGTCCTAATAAATTCATCCCAAAATAAAAATCATTTTCTAAAGAAATAATAGAATTAATTAAAATTCGAAAAGAAAATGGCAAACACTAAAAATATGTACCAGAAAAAATTCGAATGTGGTCCGGAGAATTTTTGTTAAATTCTCCTTGGTCTAAAAGGAGCCCTCAAATTTTACTTGAATTTCAGAGCACCGGAAATAATTATTAAGCAACAAAAACAATTATCAGAGTTTATTAAAAAGAAAAACCTAAAAATAATCCCTCTCCCTCCTTTGGGCCAAGTCTGGCCAAAGCCTCCCTCTCTCCCCTCGGCCCGCGGCGGGAAGTCCTCTCTTCCTCCCTCTCTTTTCTCCCTCTCCTTCTCTCCCTCCTCTTGGCCCCCTCTTCCCCTCTCGGCCCACTCCCTCCTCCTCCCTCTCTCCCCAGGCCGCCTCTTCCTCCCTCCCGCCTGGGCCGCGTCCCGGCCCAAACCGCGCCACCCAGCCGCCCCCGCCCAAGCTGAGCCGCTCCCTCCCGCGCACGCGCGTTGCACGCGCGCTGACCGCGCGCCCGCGGGGCCCACGCGCCAGGTCGTCGTCTTCCTCCCCCAGCCGCGCCTCTCTCTCTCCCGTGCGAACCCTAGCTCGTTCCCTCCTCCAAATCCGCCTCATTCAAACCATGGATTCCAAAATTAATTGGGGGTTTAATCCCCATTGATTCCTCTTCAATTCCCCCAATTTCCCCCTTGGATCGTGCCCCCAATCGCCGGGAACGCCCGCGTCTTCTCCGGCCGCTTTCCATGGCCGCCGGCCGCCATCCCGTCGCCGTTCCGACCTCTCCCGTGCCCGCTCCCTTCCCCATCCTATAAAATGGAACCTCCTCGCTCCGTTCTATCGTTTAGCCCCTCCCGCGTTCTCCCGTGGCCTCCCCACCTCTCCCCGCCGTCCTCCTCTCTCTCCCGTGCCGCCGGCCGCCTCCAGCCGC
The DNA here is from genome assembly GCA_009805545.1 of Oryza longistaminata. Classification (NCBI taxonomy): domain Eukaryota; kingdom Viridiplantae; phylum Streptophyta; class Magnoliopsida; order Poales; family Poaceae; genus Oryza; species Oryza longistaminata. The sequence continues at coordinate 2,562,175 of CM020180.1, forward strand.
CTCTCCCGCCTCGCCCGCGCGCCCGTCCGGCCGTGCCGTCGCCTCCCTCGGATCTGCAACACCGTCCCCTTCACCGTCTCACCGTCTCCTCGCCGGAAACTCGCCGGAACGGTGCCCCCGCCGGCAACCAGTGGCATTGGTGCCACTGTACTCCCTCCAGCCGGCTACTGTTCCTCGTCGGTGCAGCAGCCGTCGTCGTTGCCACTCCCTTGACGTCACCGCGTCGCCCTCCACCCCGGCCTGCCCTCGGTTTCGCCGGAACGCCGCGCCCGTGCGGCCTCCCCATCCTCGTCTCGCCGACGTCCCGTCGGTCGCCCGGTTCGTCGTCTCGCGGCGCCGCTCCGTCGTGGGCATCGCTGCGGCGTGTCCCACGCCGTCCTCGCCCCGTGCAGCTGCTCCGGCTGCCATCATCGCCCTCCCCCCCGGTCGTCGTCTTCCTCCTTCCTCATCGTCGTGGCGTTCGTCCCTCCGTCGAGCCGTTCTCGTCCTCGTCGTCCGCGTCTGTCAAGTGTGCCGCTGCAGCCCCGTCATCGTCTTCGTCCTCGACTCCGCGTCGTCAAGCCTCGTGCCCCGCGTCTCGCCTTCGTCCAAGGATCGCCGCGAAGTCGTCCCCTCGCCGTTCGTCTCCGTCGTCCCGGCTGTCTCCGCCGCGCCCGTTCGTCGTCGTCTTCCACGCCTCGTCGCATGGTGGTAAGGGTCCCTCCTCTCGCTGCCCCGTCCTCATCCTTTCGGTGTCGCCCGTGCCGCTTGTGCGGTTGTCGACCCGGTACCCGTGTACCGGTGTCGGTAGTCGTTCGTGTGTGCGTGTGGTGACCGTGTTTGTGTGCCCGCTCGGTAGCCGCGTGGTTTCCACGTGTGCAACCCGTGTGGTGTCTAGTGGAGTCCGTTTGTCGGCCACTCGCCTCGGTTGACACACGGGATCCGCTTCCGTCGACCCGTGGACCGTCTCTGTGTACCCGGTCTGCCGTGTCCCTTAGGTTGACATGTGGGGTCCGCATGTCAACAGCGCAGCCTTCCTGTCTTTTCCAGGCTAGCGCTTACACATGTTTTATAATTGCAAAACCTAATTACAATAATCAATAAATCTCCATGTAACAGCATTAAACTTCGGATGATCATATCTTGGTCATATGAACTCTGAATCGACTCGTTCAAGTCTCCTAATATTTGTTATAACCTAAAGAACCGTGTGCTTTCTTTTTATGTATTGTTATTGCTTCTTTATAGGCTTGTAGCTTTGCTTGTGTGCTTCGCGTAGCTTCTGTCGTTCCGGAGGTTCCCGAAGCGTGGTTGCGGTCGTCGCCGAAGGTTCGGAAGGCCGTTCTCTCTGAGCAAGCAAGTCACATCATCCTTGAGCATATTGAATCCCAGTTTATAAAATTATTTTGATTTAAATTAATGCATTATCGCTGTATTTAAATTCCTGCGTTATCACTGTTTTATTTAGCCATGCCTATTACCTTTGTTATGACCTTATTATTATGCTATTTATTTATTACCTTGTTCACCCTAGAATAAATAAAAACCCCAACTAGTGGGTACTCTATTCATGGTTCCACTAGTATGAAGTTAGGTAGATGCTTCGCGATTAATTAGGCAACATTAGGTGGTTTATAACTCTAGACTTTGGGAATATTCATATCACTTGGACACCATGGAATGGTTGGATTATTGTGGAATTGGATGACACACCTCCCCCCTCTATTTAAAACCTCAAAATGGTTTTAGGCTGGGCTCGGGGTGCATGGTTTTGTTTGTAGCACCTGGCCACATAAGGACCGTCTTCGGGCCTCTGTTGCAAAGCACTACCGTACTTCCACATGTCTAGTGGTAAGGCTTAGTTTGTGGCTCAGTCTGGTTATAAACAAAGTACACGGATGGAGATGGACGAAGTCGGGTCGATGGACATCTCTAGGACAAATGAAGGCTACACGAGCTGCGGCCCGGTAGTCGAGATGTCATGGCACAGGGCTGGTGTCCTGCTGCTAGGGGCTCAATTCTGCCTGCCTGTCCGGGGGTTCCGGCCGTAGGTGGGTTGGGTCGGTACTCTTGTCTATGGCTAGGATGGGTTGGAAACTATGTCATGTCTTCCGTCCATATGCCGGGTGGTATGTGGCACGTGGTGCACGTGAGGAAGACGTGTCTTGTGGGTAAAGATGTACACCTCTGATCAGAGTAAAACCTATTCGAAATAGCCGCGCCCTCGGTTATGGGCAGCCTAGCAATGTACCCAAGTTAGTGTTTTAAATTCTTAAAACCTGCTTAATAACTAAAATGTGGAATGGTTGGCCTGGGTTGGCTTGGGACGAGTGGGACCCAGGGTCGGGTTGCCAGTTCGGTCTGAATCATCGTAGGCCTTGGTTAAGGCAGGTTCGTGTGGTTCACGGCCTTGATTAATAATACTGTGTAGCTCTAGGATCGTCTTTATAAAATGGCTTTGGGCAACTAAGTGACTTTTAAATGCTGTTTACTGCAAAACTTAACCCCTATATTATTATCCCCTTGTACCCCCTTGCATTAATTATGCATCTCCCCGTGTGACTTGCTGAGTACTGTGGTTGTACTCATTCTTGCTCTATCTTTCCCCCCATTCAGTAAGAGAAGCTTTGGAGAAGAAGTCTTAGGTGGAGTCCTGGCTTATACCCCAGTTGAGCGCCTGTGAAGATGGAGCCGTAGGCCCGAGTCCGCTGCTGTTTATTTTTGATTGCCAGGCCTGAAGCGCCTTGTAATAATGTAAATATTATCGATATAATAAAAGATGTGTCTTTTATATCATGTGTGGTGTTACCCGGCCTTTCCTGGACGGGGATTAATACACTAGCGTTCGGGAAAGGCAATTTTCTCGGTCGCGACAACCATGATCGCCGCTTCGGTCCCAGTTAACTCTGGAAGCGTTCGCACGCCGACTGGCAGCCGAGTCCCTAATCTTCGATCTCACGATTACCACCAGCCAAGCGTCAGCATCGCCGGCGCGGGATCCAATCGCAGGAGCAGGGGCCACGACGAGCGATCTGTCCACTCGCCTCCCGAACATCACAGGGAGCGCCGAGTTGAACGACCTCGCTCACCGCCTCGCCGCCGCACCGTCGATCTACGCGACACGATCATTCAGCGCCGAGCAGCACGAGGCCACCGTCATTCACCGGATCGCTACAACGATGACCTAGATGGAGTTGCCGCTTTCACCAACGACCTGCGTCGAGTGGATTGGCCAGCCGGCTTTAAACCGACTGGAATAGAGAAGTATGACGGTACCACCAATCCGGAGTCATGGCTTACAGTCTACGGTCTCGCAATCCGCGTAGCAGGAGGAGACAGCAAGGCAATGGCAAATTATTTACCTGTGGCTTTAGCGGATTCCGCCCTGTCCTGGCTCCATGGATTGCCCCGTGGTACGATTGGATCTTGGGCCGAACTTCGCGACCACTTCATTGCCAATTTCCAAGGCACTTTCGAGCGCCCCGGCACACAATTTGACCTTTACAACGTTATTCAGAAGTCCGGAGAATCCCTTCGAGATTACATCCGGCGATTTTCTAAACAACGAAACAAGATCTCCGACATTACCGACGATGTCATCATCGCCGGCTTCACCAAAGGAATTTGCCATGAAGAATTGGTCGGCAAGTTCGGGCGCAAACCTCCCAAAACTGTCAAACTTATGTTTGAAAAAGCCAACGAGTACGCCAAAGCTGAAGACGCCGTCATCGCTTCAAAGTAGTCGGGCCCCAGTTGGAAGCCAAAAAAGGATGTGCGGACTACGGTAGGAGGTGGAAGTAACAATCACAAGGACCGCAAGCGTAAGCCTGAGGAACTTGTTGCAACCACTACGCACTCCTCTCGACAGCATTCGCGCGTCAACACGTTCGACAAAATCATGAACTCTCAATGTCCGCATCATCCTAATTCCAACCACGCGGCCAAAGATTGCTTCGTCTACAAGCAGTTTGCGGAACAATACGCCAAGAATACACGGAAGAACTCTGACGGAGAGCAAACCACGTCGAAGAAGAAGGACAATGATGACGCCCCGACAGGTTTTCAAGACCACCGCAAGGAGCTTAACCACATCTTCGGTGGCCCTTTGGCTTACGAATCTAAAAGAAAGCAAAAGTTGACTGAACGGGAGATCAACGCTGTTCAACCCGACACGCCCCAATATCTCCGATGGTCAGAGACAACAATCAAGTTCGACCGCTCGGATCACCCTGACCGAGTGGTCCACCCGGGGCGGTACCCCCTGGTACTAGACCCAGTGGTCCGCAACGTCAAGCTTCGCAGAACCCTCATCGATGGTGGCAGCGCACTAAATATCCTCTTCGCCAAGACCCTGGACGACATGCAAATTCCCCGCTCTGAGTTAAAACCGAGCAACGCGCCCTTTCACCCAGGGTTATCTGCAACCCCACTCGGCCAGATCACCCTCCCGGTCACCTTTGGTACTCGGGAAAACTTCCGCACAGAGAACATTTGGTTTGAAGTCGCCGATTTCGAGACAGCATACCACGCCATACTCGGACGTCCGGCGTTAGCCAAGTTCATGGCCGTCCCACACTACACTTACATGATGATGAAGATGCCCGGTCCTCGAGGAGTCCTATCCCTACGAAGCGACATCAACCAAGCCGTCACATGCGACAAGGAAAGCTGCGAGATGGCCCAAACTCGTGAGATCGCGACCGCCCGAGAAGACATCCGACTCGCTGCAACCACGGCAAGCGAAGGAGAGGTGCCCGCGACCAAGGTCTCGAAGAGTGGAGAAAGCGAAGCCAAGACTAAGAAGATTCCCCTAGATCCTTCTGATCCTACTAAAACTGCTGTAATAGGCGCCGAGTTAGATTGTAAATAGGAAAGCGCGCTCATCACCTTTCTCCAAAATAATAAAGATATCTTTGCATGGAAACCATCTGATATGCCTGGTATTCCTAGAGAGGTGATTGAGCACTCTTTACATGTCAAAGAAGACGCTAAACCCATTAAACAACGACTCCGCCGTTTCGCACAAGACAGAAAGGACGCAATCAAGGATGAATTAACCAAGCTGTTAGCAGCAGGCTTCATCAAAGAAGTCCTTCATCCCGATTGGCTGGCTAACCCGGTCCTAGTTCGGAAGAAAACTGGGCAATGGCGTATGTGTGTCGATTATACCGACCTTAACAAGTCTTGCCCTAAAGATCCTTTTGGGTTGCCTCGCATTGACCAGGTAGTCGACTCGACCGCCGGCTGCGAGCTACTCAGTTTCTTGGATTGCTATTCGGGGTATCATCAGATCCGACTGCTTGAAGACCTCATTCATCACGCCCTTCGGGGCTTACTGCTACATCACCATGCCATTCGGACTGAAAAACGCAGGAGCAACTTATCAACGCATGATTCAGAGATGCTTCTCGACTCAAATCGGCCGCAATGTCGAGGCTTATGTGGATGATGTAGTCGTCAAGACCAAGCAGAAGGATGATCTGATCTCGGACCTGGAAGAAACTTTCACAAGCATCTGTGCTTTCAGGATGAAACTAAACCCTGAAAAATGCACCTTCGGAGTACCGTCAGGGAAGTTGCTTGGATTTATGGTGTCTCATAGAGGCATACAAGCCAACCCGGAGAAAGTCAACGCCATCCTTAACATGAAACCGCCGAGCTCCCAGAAAGGCGTTCAGAAGCTGAGTGGATGCATGGCAGCGCTCAGCCGATTTGTCTCACGACTTGGCGAGCGGGGGATGCCCTTCTTCAAGCTGTTAAAGAAAATAGATAATTTCCAATGGGGACCCGAAGCATAGAAGGCCTTCGAAGACTTCAAGAAACTCCTGACCACTCCACCAGTCTTGGCCTCGCCACACCCACAAGAGCCGCTGCTACTGTATGTATCAGCCACCTCCCAGGTTATGAGCACAGTCCTGGTTGTCGAGCGTGAGGAAGAAGGCCATGTTCAGAAAGTCCAGCGACCAATCTACTTCGTCAGCGAGGTCCTGGCTAACTCCAAGACGAGGTATCCTCAGGTTCAGAAGCTGTTATACGGTGTTCTGATCACTGCCAGGAAACTATCCCATTATTTCCAAAGCCACTCGGTCACGGTGGTTACATCGCTCCCACTCGGCGATATACTGCATAACCGTGAAGCAAATGGACGGATTGCAAAATGGGCCTTAGAACTGATGTCTTTGGACATATCATTCAAGCCCCGGACCTCAATCTAGTCCCAAGCTTTAGCAGATTTCGTCGCCGAGTGGACCGAGTGCCAGGAGGATATCCCCGAAGAAAAGATGGAGCACTGGACCATGCATTTTGATGGATCGAAAAGACTTTCAGGCACGGGAGCTGGAGTAGTTTTAATTTCCCCAACTGGAGAAAGACTAAGTTATGTGCTTTGGATACATTTTTCTGCGTCTCACAACGTCACGGAGTATGAGGCGCTCCTCCACGGACTACGGATCGCAATTTCCCTGGGAATTAAGCGTTTAATAGTTCGTGGAGACTCACAGCTAGTCGTCAACCAAGTTATGAAAGAGTGGTCCTGCCTTGACGACAACATGATGGCTTACCGACAAGAGGTACACAAATTGGAAGACAAGTTCGACGGACTCGAGCTCAGTCATGTTCTCCGACACAACAACAAAGCCGCCGACAGACTAGCCAACTTTGGATCCAAGCGCGAAGCGGCCCCCTCCGATGTGTTCGTCGAACACCTTTACAAGCCAACCGTACCCCAGAAAGAAACGACTCAAGTTGCGGACACTCAAGACATAGCCATGGTTGAAGCCGACTGGAGAGAACCCCTTATACGATTTTTAACCTCCCAAGAACTCTCTCAAGACAAAGATGAAGCCGAGCGGATTTCCAGGCTCAGCAGGCTTTACACTATTTATGAAGCCGAGCTATACAAGAAAAGCCCTTCAGGAATTCTGCAACGCTGTGTATCCTTAGAAGAAGGGAGACAACTGCTTAAAGACAGACATTCTGGTATCTGCGGAAATCATCCTGCCGCGCGCACCATTGTCGGCAAAGCTTACCGGCAGGGTTTTTTCTGGCCCACTGCTGTGTCCGATGCCGACAAGATTGTGTGAACGTGCGAAGGTTGTCAATTTTTCGCCAGACAAATCCATCTACCGGCTCAGGAGTTGCAAACTATCCCGCTGTCTTGGCCGTTTGCGGTTTGGGGGCTCGACATGGTCGGTCCATTCAAAAAGGCAGTCGGTGGTTATACGCATCTATTTGTGGCCATTGATAAATTCTCCAAGTGGATTGAAGCTAAACCAGTCATCACAATCACGGCAGATAAAGCCAGGGATTTTTTCATCAACATTGTGCATCGGTTTGGAGTACCCAACCGGATCATTACCGATAATGGCACCCAATTCACAGGCGGAGTATTTAAAGACTTTTGTGAAGACTTCGGAATCAAAATTTGCTATGCCTCCGTAGCGCATCCCATGAGTAACGGACAAGTTGAGCGAGCCAATGGCATGATACTTCAAGGAATAAAGGCACGAGTTTTTGACCGACTAAATCCCTATGCCGGAAAATGGGTGGAACAGCTACCATCAGTACTTTGGTCTTTGCGCACTACTCCCAGTCGGGGCACAGGCCAGTCACCTTTTTTCCTAGTCTACGGGGTAGAAGCAATGTTGCCTAGTGAAGTTGAATTCGAATCTTTGCGTTTTCGCAATTTTCGCGAAGAACGCTACGGAGAGGACCGAGTGGATGACCTGCACCGATTGGAAGAGGCCCGCGAGGCAGCTTTAATTCAGTCGGCTCGATATTTACAAGGGTTGTGACGTTATCATAATCGCAACGTCCGATCACGAGCTATCCTAGTCGGTGACCTGGTTCTGAGGAAAATTCAAACTACACGGGATCGGCACAAATTATCTCCTTTATGGGAAGGGCCATTCATAATCTCTGAAGTTACTCGGCCAGGTTCCTACCGACTTAAGCGTGAAGACGGTACACTTATCGACAACTCTTGGAATATCGAACATCTGCGGTCGTTTTTATGCTTAAGTTTATCTCTGTATTTCCCTGTCTTGACTGACAACATCAAGCTTTTCCTCGAAGTTGTCAGTCGGGGGCTACTATAATAGTAATGGAGTGTGATTTTTCATCAATTCAATTTGCTTACTCGGTTTATCATTGCCTTGCTTGATTTTTCAACTTAATTTACGAGGACTGAAAGTTTTTTAACAGCTTTCGCCGGTTTTAGGCTCAACAAAGCTTGATAAAGGCTTTTAAGAAATCAACGCAAAGTATGGAACACCAAGCACAGCATAAATATACTGGTATTGTACAAATTGTGTCTCCATCATCTATCATCAAAGTCAATCAGTGTCAGTTTTTTCGTCGTCAGAACTACCACCGCTAGTCGGCCGAAGATCGGTATCTTGGAACCGATCCACTACATCAATCGCAATTTTGTCGGCCGCTTTCTGTGCGTCGTTGATGAGATCAAGGGCAGCTTCTTCGCTTGTCCCGTCTGCAAAACCGTCGACGGCATCAATATCAATCTTTGGGTACAAGGACTTGGTCATCGGCAGCGCCAAACACGCTCCCATACTTCCGGCTTCTTTAATATTCTTGAAGTAGGTGTCCGGAGCGACTCTCAGTTTGTCAAAAACTTCAGAAGCATCGAACCTACTCGGACCATTGTTGTTAAAGAACATCGCCTGGACAAGCGGAGTAGCTGCATTGGCAACCTCGTCCCTGGCTCCTTCAAGTCTCTTGATCTTGCCGACTAAGACGTCGAACTGGGCCTGCGATTTGATCTTGCGGTCTACAATAACAAAATCACATCAACGATTCGGCGTATTAAAGAGAAAATCAGGGTACTGGTCGACAATACCTTCAACTTCTTTCAAAGCCGAGTCTCTTTGTGTGGCCAACTCAGCCTTGTCATTCCCCAGAGTTTGGATCTGCTTCTCCAGTTGGGTTATCTTGGCGGCTTGCACTGTATTGTTTCCAGACAATTGAGGCCACAACGATGGCTGCGCGAACTAATGGGATAAACTTTGTGTTTACCTTTTGATGAGCCACTCAGTTCGAAGTTAGAATCTTGGAGTTGAGCAATCCGATCTCTCAGATCGTGCTCTGTCTTCTTGGCGAGCTATTTGACCTCGTGTAGCTGCTCTCTAATAGCTTCAAGGGTCCCTAGGTGAGGAACCAACTTCTCTAAGGTCATAGTTTTTGCCTCATTCCTGAGGTGGATTCTCTGCGTGATAACTTATCATTAGTCTTGCCGAGAAGGAAACGAGATAATCAAGGTCGGAAGCCAGGAAACTTACATTAACGATGCGAGTGGCCTCTCCGAGTGCCTTTTTCAGCTGGCGCACCTCTTCATCTTCCTTCTGCCGGTTTATTACAATGCCTTCGGGCTGCAAGTTATCATCCCACCATTTGATTAAAATAGGGGGACGAGAATCTTCAGCTGCCTTTATCCGAGGAATTTCTTCTTCATCACCAGCTAGTGGTCCCGATGCATTCACGGACAGAAGTCAGATAAACGATTGGAGTTACTCGGATTAGCATGGTTTAAGATGATAGGTTACCTGAGGCAACTCCTGAATGAGGACGAGGTGATTCCTGCTCCTTAGCTGAGGACCCTGGCCTTGGGTCGTTATCAGTGTCTGGCCCTTGAAACGTGTCAGCCTGGGTTTCAACCTCGGGGATTTCTTGGTTTGGTCCCATTTCCGACTGGTTTCCAGTTGGGGGCTCCCGACAGGCCTCAGTTTCTGCCTCAGCTGACTGGTTTAAAGTCGGGGGTTGGTCACTCGGGTTTACATTGTCGGTTGATGTCTGGGTGTCACTCGGGTGGTCTTCAGAGGTCGGCCCAGCTTCTTTTGAGGAACTCGTCTCCGTGTTAGCCGGATTAGAGTCCTTTCCGGATGGGTCTATGTCGGATGGTTTCCTACAAGTTTTTCTGTCATCAATACGGCTTTCATACTGTGAGTACATCAAAACAATAAAAGGCATTGAATGATTCATACCTGGAAGATTTTCTAAACTTCGGCATGGGGCGGCTAGACGTTTTCTTCTTTGGAGCAGCATACTTCAGCGGTTTTCTGGGTGATTCCTTATCCCCAAATTTATCGCCGTCGTCGCCTTCGTTGTCACTCAGCACTAGTTTTCTTTTGCGAGAATCTGACTGCCCGGCTGGATTGAGAGTCTTAGATTGAGACTCTGACCTAATTTTTGGTCCCCCACTCCCCTGAACGGTCTGATGACGAGGAGATCGGCGTTGAGCAATTGGGGGGTCAGACTTCATCAAAGCAAATTCCTGAATAGGATACCTTCCACTATCAGTTGATTCAACAAGAAGACAAGATTATATTTTGGTCAAGATTGAAGAATTCTGATATATACCGGTGGGGGTGGATTAAACGCGTTATACGGTACAACTGGCAGCAGATGCGTATAACTGACGACGATGGCGTTGGAGAAGATCTTGTACATCCTTTCCTTCGTGATCTTAAAATCCAAGGAGACTGGATCTTCGCGATTTGGATCATGTTTTCCATCAAATTCAAAAGCCGTGCGGGATCTCTCTTTAATCGGAGCTAACCGACTCCTGATAAAGTGCCGAGTGATCTGCTCCCCTTGCAGACCTTGCTCCTTGAGCTTCAGCATGCGCTCCATCAGTTCTACAACTTGAGTGGCTTCATCTCCCATGGGCAATGAATTCCAGGTGTCCTGATAGACCGGGGGAAGACAGGAGTACTCGGGGAGTGCAGGCTCGGGGTTTTGAACATAAAACCAGTTGGCGTGCCAGCCTTTGTGTCGACCCCCGTTTTTATAACAGGAATCACTCGTGTTAATAGTACCATTTCCCTGGATCAAGTAGTCTGGTACTCACGATTACATTACTGAGATATCAAGTGCGCATACAATGATTGTCTAGCGCGAATTATTACATCATAGGCCCGCAGGCAGTCTTAGATAATAGGGTTGGGATTCAAATGATGTAAATTGATTCCATAAAAGTTCAAGATTCCACGGAAAAATCTCGAAGTTGGAAGAGCAAAACCGCCATAAAAGAAATGAGAAAATACCACGACCTCGTGTGTATCGGGGGTTGGGAATGCTTCACCAGACGCTGGTCGCCACCCGATGATTTCCTTTGCTGGAAGAACACCGTGCGCCACCATTTCCTGCAGATTCTCCTCTGTCACATCAGAGGGCGCCCACTGGCTCTCGAAGCTCTCCCGTTCTTCAGCCATCGATGCGACTTGTATGGTCTGATTTGGTTTGAGGAATGGTTGGGAAGGTATGAGGAATCAGAGCGGCGAGTGCGCGGGTGAATTTTTGTGGATTTTTGGGGATGGATTAGAGCGGATTGGTGAACCCTAGTCTCGCCGGCACAGTTTTGTACTGTAGCACGGAGTGGGGAAAATGGCGAGAGATCCGGCGGGGAAGACGAAGCGGCGCCTAGACTTCGGGGGTTTGTTAGGGTATCGGAGGTGCTATTGGGCCTAGGCCTGTACAGTACTTCAGCCCAACATTGTTAATAGCGTGGCCTGTTGTGATGCCTAGGGACTTAGGCGTTCTTTTGCTTTGGCAATTTGAGCTCACAATGGAGTGGCCCGAAGCTGTCAAAGTCCTTTTTCTCGCGGTTAGATAATCCTTTGGAATTACTACGATGCAAATAAAAAGGTGCCCGACAGAAGTGTTATACTACTTTTTGCAAGCCATTTTAGGTTGCAAAAGCTGTCTGGGTTGATTAGAGATGGCTTGTTATTTGATAGTCGTTCTTTTAGCATATTATATGCTTACTTTGATTATGGTGAAAGTTATAGCCTAGGCTATTAGACTTGTTAATTACCATAATTTTTATAATATTTGATGGATCATTTTAAAGAGTTTTTACTCGGATTCTTGTCAAATATACCTATTTGTGGATCCTTTGAGTGTTATTTACTCGGATTCTTTATCCTTAATATATTAAGGTTTAAAAGCAGTCGGCTATATATTTATTAAAAGCTGTACATGCTTTGTTAAAAGATGGTTCTTGACTATATGTTTATTTTTTAACTAATCACATAGTCGGGGTCTACACCTAAATTAGGTGCATCTATTCGATGCACCATGCTTTATTTTCGCCCTTCGCAGTCTTTGATTATATTACTCGGCAGGCTGGAATGACAAGTATTGAAGCACTCGGATTATTCTTGAGATAGTTGTTTTGTCGACTGCAAAGGACTCGGGGGCTACTGTGGAGATTATGGTTACCCCATATCTACATGGCAGTTATAATTAGACTGGATATAGGATACCGAATATAGATAGAATATCTTTATAGTAACTCGGGTTTGTTTCTTAACTTGTACGACAAGAAAGTACCCGGAGACTTAGTCGGTTACGATTGTATTTTATCTGTATTTTCATATTCCGTTAGGGATATGGGCTGTACCTTGTAATACGGACCCCTTCCGCTATATAAGGAGGGGTCCGAGTCCTTTTTGGGACACGATTCTCTCGAAGATCATACATTCAATAACATACTCGGCGGATTCATCCCCGGACAGGAGTAGGGTGTTACTTCTTGAATAAGAAGGCCTAAACCTGTATAAAATTCCTTGTCTCCAATCCCATCCACTTTTCTAGCTTGATAGCCACCCCTTTTAGTATTGTCGAAATCTTGTTTCGACAAATAGCTTAAAGAGTGTTTATAAGATGTATAATGGACTTTTAGCACCGCATGCCGCAAGGGAGCAGGAGGGAGGGAAGGATGTTTGGGGTGTTTCTATTATAAAAATAGATCCAATGACCAAAAGTAATGTGTCAATCGATTCAAAATAATGTGTCCAACGATTTAAGTCAAAACCAATGGTTAGATGTGTCTTTTTTTTTTTCAAAATTCCTATGATTTTCTCTAATTTAAGAATGTCGTGTAATGGCTTAGAAGCGTTTACGCGATGTTAATGGGCATTAACACCGCACAGGGAGGGTAGGGAGGAGAGAGAGGTTTGAGATGTTTTTTATTAAAAAATTCTACAACCAGAAACAATGTACCCATTAATTTAAATAGAAACTGATATTCAGATGCTTTCTTTTCTTTGTCAGTTTTTCTATTATTTTCTCTAATTTAATAGCACCGTAGGATATTCTAAGTGACAGTTTGAGAGCCGCTAGACCTATTACGTGGAGGTGTATTGTGTGTTCTTTTAACCTGTAAAGATAATTTTGATTTATGTACGTACGTTCGCACTGGACGTGGAGGTTCCGGATGTGGTTATTTTACAGAGATATAATGATATAAAGCAATTATTGGGTCCATCGATTTAGATAAAAATTGATCTGAATGTGTTCTTCTTGTTTTGATAAAATAGGTATAACAGTCTAAAACAATGGGTCCACTGATTTAATGATTTAATGAAAATTGATGGTCGAATTTTTTAATTTATTAGATCATATCTATAAGTTAGATGCTATGCTCAATCATCTTATTTATCGATCAATTCATGTAGATGTTGACAGAAGTTAATTAAGTCTGCACAAAGTTGTTAGATATCTAACAGTGTATGAGTAAAAAATTAGGGTGGCATATTTTGATTTTATTTTCTTAGAGGCCTCAAGATGAATGTGAGTTCAGCAGTAATGTCTTTTACCTTAACTAACTTAACTACCATAGGAGAGAAAAAATCAACAGAAGGGAGGGATGGCTTACATGCTTGCGCACACCGAACAGAGAGGAAGGTTTCGGACTACTCTTTTGGATGATAGATCTAACTAAATCTGTTTTTATTTTAGAATTTCTAACAATTTCTTTATTTTATTAGAGCGCCACATGGCAGCATATGAGCGTTTGTAGGAGTGCCACGTGGCGGATTAGGAGCGTTTGTAGGAAGTTTAATGGACTTTTAGTATACAACTAGGAAGGTAGCCCGCGCATACGCGCGGGCATGCTTTTTTTTCATTTCGAAAACATGTCTAACAAAATAAGTATAAATTAAAATAACTGAATGTTCATTGTTTATTTGTTTTTCTTTTTAAAAATCTTGAGAAACTTTAATTGCTCATAAATATATAGTTTTTTACCATCATGCTATTTTTTTAATTGATCAAACATGCATATCTTAGATAGTGCTTCTTGTACGTAAATTACGTAGTCAATACGAGTCTTAAAATAAAAATTTAGTAGGAAATTTCTAATCATACTGTTATAAGAAATGCTATTGATTTTTCATCGACACCTTAGAAGCATTTACATGCAAGTCGTGTGTTTGCCAACAATCAATAGAACTTGATAGTTACTTTTGGTGTTCCTTTTGGTATACAACAAATTGGCTACATATTTTACAACTTATTATATCCTTTGCTGAGATACGCCTGCTTTTATTTCTCTATATGCTAGATAGTCTCATTGTTTATTAATGGATGTCTTGGGTGCATGTGACACTATATGTATTTCAAATGAAAAAAACCTTCTCAGGTCTAAATTGATTTCGCAATGCGGGAGATAGCTTATTGTTTCGTGCAGAGTATGTGAGACTCCACGTAGCTTAGCAGGAATATAATTTCATGGCCAAAAATAACTCCGCATGTGTGATTATTACGTAGTGTGGTATGATTGTTGTCATGATTTAAATATTAGGATTTTACATTATGCAAACGATACTTTGTGATTTTATTTTAGCTAACATGCATTGGGCTTTTAGTGATTATATTTATATTGCATAATCCTATATATGAAGCCTACAATGCTTACCCTATTTTATCTTTTTTGTTTGAAAGAATTAGCCATTTATACAATCATGGTACTTTAAATACTAAATAGTTTTTAACTTTTAAGTTTCTAAAATAATTGGTAGATAAAGTTTTTAAGCTCGTCCATCTGTCATACACACTATACTCCCAAGCTAATTTTCCCTATCACGTTGACGTTCTCCCGATTAATGTCGATGGGGGCAAAATTGTGACCGATCAGGAGTCTTAATTTTTTTTTCAGTTCTAGAAAGAAAAATGAATCTCGATTTTTTAGATTACGATCCATTGTCTTCTACTCTATGTGTACCAAGGAAGCTATAACCGATCTCATTTCCTTTATGTTGCATGGCCTACACCATTAATTTATATATATTTAATGGATAAAATTAATAGGTCCACCGATTTGAATAGAACTGATGATAAGAAATTTTTTTAGATATATAGGGTTTTTTCTAATTTTTTAGATATCACGTGACGATTTAGAAGCGTTTGTAGAATGTCAACGTGACAGCTTGATACCGTTTCTATGAAATTTAATTGAATTATAGTATTTCTTTTTAGTTTCAGAAAGAAAAAAGAATCTCAATTTTTTTAGACTACTATCCAATGTTTTCTTCCATACGTGTATGAACGTAGCTATAAAACCGATCTCTTTTCGATCGATGTACATGGCCCACAACATTATTTCTATAGATCTAATGAAAATCAATGGCTAGATGTTTTTTTTATCAGAATTTTTAATAATTTCTTTAATTTATCATAGTGCCACGTGGCATCTTCGGAGCGTTTACAGGGTACACGTGGCATTATCATGGTGGTATGTTTGTTTAGCTATATTTTTTTAAAATAATATCGAATGATTAACCTCAGTCATTTTCAAAAGAGAGTATTATATCTATGTCATATAAATATTTAAGTAGTAATGATCAACACCATAAACAAACTATGTCTAAAAAACTATTTTGATCACTTCCATTTTCTTTTTATCCTTCCCTGAAGGGCATCAAACATGGAGTATATGGCTAAGTTAAGTTGACCCCAGTGGAGGCCATCATCGCTAATAGTTATGTCATCATATGAATTAACATGTAGGATCTGTTCTATTCTATTCGGACCATACGAGGATTATTTAGACCAAATAGGGCTAACATAATTAACGTATCACTCCTATTTACCACCATATATAAGTTCTATGTTAAGAATAGTGGAATTACGCTTATTGTTCTTCCTCTTTGAGATTATAAATATTTTAAAATACCGCTTCTACCAATTAATATGATAAAACAATTAAACTTGTATATGAATGCTCCTCTAACGATCGGGTGAAGCCGACTATAGCCGCTAAGGAGTTTTCTCTAATGCCTTATTTATAGATCCCGTGATATAGTCGTGCTCCTTAAGATGAGCGTGGACCATAGTTTTATCGGTAAGTAAGCCAGTTAAACTTTATTGGCAATGGCGTATTAAAAATTTGTGGTATTTTTCTAACTAATAAAGTATGATAATAGGATAATAAATGTGTGCAAAAATATGAAGAAATTGAGGGAAGAAGGGGTGGAAGTACGTACGTACTATCCTCAAAAGTAAACGTACAGGTCCATGCGGACCCGGTTTGGGGGTTAGACAATTCTTTTAGATAAATCTAATGGTGGTAAATGATGGGTCCACCTAATTTAATGAAAATCAATGGCTAGAGATTTTTCTAAATTTCTCTAAATTATAGTGCCACTTGGCGACCTATGAGCGTTTGTAGGATGCCACGTGGCGGCTTAAGAGCGTTTGTAGGAAGTTTAATGGACTTTTAGTATATAATAGATAGATAGATAGATTCTTGGAAAAAAAATGGAGTTTGATTGGCCCAAAGTAATTAAATTCAGCTAAGTCGTAGATCAAGCACCTTATATTTATTAACTACCATAGTTGAGTTGACACACATCATATAACATTAGATAAAGAAAATTAACTACATGCTCCCTCTGTTCCAAGATATATAAGTACTTCAGTAATTTCTTTCATGAAAATTCAGGGCAGGGGAAAATCTAGATTACCTTTGATTATCCTGTTGCTGAGACCTGGGTGGGGTTGTCGACATGGGGAGATATCCTGTACTCCCTCCGTTTCACAATGTAAATCATTCTAACATTTCCCACGTTCATATTGATGTTAATGAATATTGATGTTAATGAATCTAGACATATATATCACTACAAACACCTCTTAATATTCTAACTAGAATATATTTGAAGACAAAATTTAAATGCTTGAAATAACTAGCCTACAAATGTACATTCATTCCGCTAATTAATTATCTAGATAATTGCATCACACTGCAGAACACATTGGAGCAGAGTTTGCAATTTCGGATCTGAATTTCTAAAATACACCGATAAATTAGTCGGTGTATACAATATAATATAATCTTATGATTGCATTTATTTGGCTTTATAATTATGTGCCTTGTTGTTTGTTTGGTTGTAAAGGAAAGGATGATCTTATAGTAGATCTAGTGGTTGCAATGCACTGTGGACCATCTTATTCTCAGGGCTAAGTTTTAGTAACCCTTTCACGCTGGGCTGGAATGGCAATCCCACCAACGGGATTGCATAGTTTGGCCAAAACGAGAGTACATAGTTTGGCCCATATACTGTGGGCCATTTTGACTAAATTCAATCGGTCATATTACAATTCAAGAATTTCAGCGTCGCCATTGCTTAGGTGCAAGGTCCATATTGGTATACGTGACACAATTTGAGGACATCATCATATCAAATACAGATCTATTTTCATGCTTTCGTGGGTGACATAGCAAACATATAAGCCACAATTATATCCAGATAACAATATATATAATGGGTTTTACATATTACAATCTCAAACAAAAAAAATCAACTTACAACAATCAAATTAAAGTAATTTAATGGATGATAGATCCGCACATCAATTTGCCAAAAGAAACAAGACTTATTCACGCGGAATCATGAAAAAAAAGGCTCAATCGACAACCAAAAATCACACGAAATTAAACTCAAGAACATTATAATCATGCAGCTCAGCTCAGCAAGTGAAATCGGACGGGCAGGTCTTGCCGCACTTGTTGAGCATGATGCTGAGATCGACGGGGAGGTTCACCCTAATGCCAAGCACATTCGCTTTAACGGCGGTGCAGAGGCAGACGGCAGCGTCGAGATCGGCGATCCCAGATAGCAGCGCGCAGCAATCGTTGGTGCCATGTCCGATCTTCGCATCGACCAGCCCGTTCAGCACGTTGGCGCACACTCTCAACTTCAAGATGTTGATCGGGCAACGGCCGTGCTCACCGTGCCCACCATGGTGTGATGTTGTCGGGACGACCTGCTCGCCGGAGCAGTTGGGTGTGCAACCCTGCACAATGACGGCGAAGAGGAGGAGGCTAAGGACAAGGAAGGGAGCGATGACCTTGGAAGCCATTGGTGTCTGGGATCGAATGAGCTAATGGTACTCAGTGAATAAGTGTTCTAGGCTGCTATCTAGCTTGTGTCGCTTTGGGTTGGTTTTTGCTTGGGGTGTCGTCTGCTATTTATAGCTGAACTATAGTACGCTTGCTTGGTATAGATAGTTGCATGCATGATGCATGTGTGATAATTGCTTGGTTTTCATGGATGGATTTGCATGCAAGCATGGGCCAGTAGTTGGCGAGAGATATGCAACTTGAATTCTTAATTTCGATGAATAGAGCTATGCAGTCATGCACAGCACCAATTAAACAATCATGTCCAGTTGTACATTTTACACGATACTAGCAAACTAGCTAAGTACCCATGCTTTTCTATAAATAAAAATTACATTATAATATCACCTAAAAAATAATATCAGCATCCTAGTCAAGGTATTCTACTTAATCAGTTTGTATCGTTGCGAAGGCATAAGATCCCTCTATATACAGTCCGCAAAATTTGTTACAGGACATCCAAAAAAGTGTAATTAGCTGGGGACACCGCAAAAGCGCGTTTATACTATAGTATAATATAAAAAGGTGGTAATTAGCTGTTAGACACCCATGGGACTATTTTATTATATCCAGAGGAATTGGAGAAAGAAACAACTATGAAAGTACAGTTTTACCCCATGAACCCAATCGAGCCTCACTCCCATGCTAGGATCCACCTGTCAGGGAATATTTTTTTCCTATTCTCTCTCCTTCTCTACTCATTCTTTTTTCTTCTTCCATGAAACAAGAGGAGGGCGCGGGTGCTCCGATGATCAGGAGACGGCAACGTCAGCGATTGAACGTGTTCATTTTTTCTTTGCATCTGAGGAAAGTGGTGGCAAGTAGAGGGACTTTAAGAGGAGGCCAGAACAACGAAGGGAAAACCTCAGCTCTAGCTGGCAAGGGAGGTGACGGTGGCAGCTTGATATGGTGGCTAAAAGAAAGAGGAAACTAGGGGAATGGAGTCACCTCGACGAGGCAAAGCTGGTGGCGCGAGGGTTTTTGCCGGCAAGGCTCCGGTGACGGAGATCGACCGACAGCCAGCATGGTGAAGATGGAGTTGTTGCAATGTCCAGCGGCGGCGTTGTTGCGCCCCGTGGAGGTCGAGATACCGGCGTGCTGCATCTGTTGGAAATGGAGTCGCCATGTTCGGCAATGGCGCCGACGGTTACCGACGACCGCGGGCCTAGAGCCATTTCGTCGCGGCGATGCTGTGTCCTATGGAGGTGCAGATACTGGCGTGCCGTGTCCGTCAGAGATGGGGTCGCCATGTCCAACGGCACTGACGGTTCGCGACTACAACGAACCTGAGGCATTGTGTCTGGCGGTGGTGCTAGGAATCTACGTCCCGATGACGATTTTTTTGTATTATTTTGAAATTATGAAAAAAAGGGATATGTATCGGAGCGTATCTAATATGTGTCTTTATCGGAGTACGTATCTGATACTGATACGTGAGGTTTGTGACGTATCCGTGCTTCACATGCATTGAGTTGAGCCATGGGCAAACTTCTCTTTAATCTATGTTTCTCTCTATTTTCTCTGAAAATAATAAAATAATGTCATGAGAGTCCAGCAGCTAATTATGAGTTTTTTGCGGTGCCCTATGGCATATGTGTGCTCTTACGGTGTCCCTCAGCTAATTATATGCTTTTTACATGTCCTGCAACAAATTTGCCTACACATTCACTGCGTCAGTGCATCCCTCTCCGGAAAAGGTTGACTTGTAATCTCGCGTGTGTACCCTTTCATTGTATGTACTTACGTAATCATGATGAAGCCTAGACACCCGAAAACTTAGGTGGAGGCATAGGGCTGCTCGGGGATGGTGACTTGGTGGTCTTCTCGTGGGTGCGCAGAACTGATGGACTGGCTGCATAAGACCTAATTTGAGGCTTTCTTGTAAGATGGGGCCTACTCTTAGTCTATGTTTGGCATCAGACGTTTCTAACCTCCACTCCTTGGTTTTCACGCAAATACCATATTATTTTGCAAAAATGGTACTTTTTTTTGGCAAAAATGTTCTATAAGAAACTTGCTTTAAAAATACCATATTAATCTATTTTCAAGATTATTTTGGTTAATTCTTAATTAATCATACACTAATGGATCACTTTATTTTGCGTGCGGGTTGGTGGAGTTCTCAATTTCCATCTCGGAACGCAACCTTAGTCTACTCAGGAACAACCATGTGTTCTGCAGTCTACAACATAGCTAACTACACCGGGCAAGTCACCTATTCCCGGAACCATCTTCTTCTACGGGCTAGCTTCAGTAACCGGTCGAATTTTATATAACCGGGCAACGCCTTGAAGCCAGATCAACACCCTGAAACTCTGATGCAAGGTCCATATTGGTGTGCGTGACACAGTTTGAGGACATGATCATTTTAGATACAGATCTATGGATTGATCTATTTTTTTGGCTCACGGATGAGAGAAAGCGAAAATTTAAACCATTAAAATATCTTCCGCATAACAATATATCTATATAGATAATGCAATGGGTTTTGAAGATTTGCATTCTCTCAACAAAAAGATCAACTTACAACAATCAAATTAAAGTGATTTAAGGATGATACAACCGCACATCAATCTGAAACAAAAAGGAGACTTATTCACGAGGGATCATGCAAACAAACCTCGACACCCAACAATCACACCAAAATAAACTCATGAGCATTATAAATGTGCAGCTCAGCAGGTGAAGTCAGACGGGCAGGACTTGCCACACTTGTTGAGGATTAGGCTGAGATCGACGGGAAGGTTGACCCTAATGCCAAGGACGTTGGCCTTCACGGCGGTGCAGAGGCAGACGGCGGCATCGAGATCGGCGATCCCAGACAGCAGCGAGCAGCAATCGTCGGGGCCATGCCCGATCTTCACATCGACCAGCCTGTTGAGCACGTTAGCGCACACTCTCAGCTTCAGGGCGTTGATCGGGCAACGCCCGTGCTCACCATGCCCGCCGTGGTGCAATGGCGTCGTCGGCACTGCAATGGGTGGCGTCGGGACGACCTGCTCGCCGGAGCAGTTTGGTGTGCAGCCGTGCACAATGACGGCGAAGAGGAGGAGGCTAAGGGCAAGGATGGGAGCGACGACCGTGGAAGCCATTGGTATATATGAGAGATCGAGTGAGCTATTGGTATTCAGTGACTCAGTGTTCTAGGCTGCTCTGGCTTGCGTCGCTTTTGGATGATTTGCTTGTGGTGGTGTCGCCTGGTATTTATAGATGAGCTCGCTTCGTATATGTAGTTGCATGCATGATGCATGTGTGAGATACCGAGATATATGATAATTGCCAGTAGTTGTTGGCGAGAGACATGACACGTTAAATTCTTACTCCGTAATTATTTCGATGAATAGAGCTATGCAGTCATGCAGAGCACCAATTATAATCAAACAATCATGCCCGGTTGTTCATTTTTCACGATATCATAATTTCTGGATCTATCAATATAATATTGTTCTTTCAGAGTTTCTTGGGTCTCGGATGTTATTCTCCGTTAGTTATACTTGCACACTACAGGTCTGTTTGGCACAGCTCCAGCTCTAGCTCCAGCTCCACCCCTCCTAGAGCTGGAGCTCAGCCAAACAGTTTCAGCTCCACCAAAACTGGGAGTGGAGCTGAGTGGAGCTCTCTCACAAAATGAACTAGAGTTATAGAGCTGGGTTTAGGCAGCTCCACAACTCTACTCCAGACCCAACTTCTGAAGTTAAATTTAGGAGTTGGAGCTGTACCAAACAGGCCAAGGAAGCTTATTTCTCCGTCCTAGGGAGTAATTAATAACTTCAGGGAGTATATATTTCTCCGTCCTTGGATGCATTATTTCTCCGTCCTAGAGAGTATACTCCCTCCAGTTATAATAAATAGGAGTATATATAATGCATCCAAGCGTGTGCGACTTGCTGATCAGCTGGCTGGAAATTTAAATAAGGCATGCAAGTCATGACTGGTCTGAAGTCTGAACAAATATGAAACGATTTTGTTATATATTTATCAACAAATTTTCTCCTAAAATTTATCAAACATACTATATAATTATAATAAAATCATGTAACTACAATTTTTTCATGATTTTAAACCATTGAATTTTTTTCAAGATTTGTGCAACTAGGAAGAAAAAAAAATACAGCACGGGCATAGGTGAGGTGATTCGATCCGGTGACCTCCACTTTGTAAAAACAGCATGTTACCATGGGACTTTTTAAAGTTACATATACTTGCATTATATTTAAATGCAAGATACACTATATATAATGTTATATGATTATATTATATTTATATCTGTCAAATTATTGACAGAAAATTTATCGACAAATGTGTATAAACAGCCCCAATATGCTGAGACAATATGATTTATATGTCCACGATATAATGTGCTGACCATGCCCATTAATCTCTTTAATCATCCCGGTCTAGCCCATTAATTACCCACCAGTATTTGTTCAACAAAGTTACCTACCAGTAATTTATACGTACACTGTCTAATTTATTACTCCCTCCATCTACTTTTGATATACATATTTTCAAATCTGAAAATTCTATTTTTGATAGGCATATTTCAATTCAACAACCTATCATCTTAATGACTTTCTCGGATTTAATGCATGACTCTCCATTCTTCCACACAAGATTGGCTCCTTGAGCATCGTGAAATGTAAATATTAATGAATCGCTTGTTTACGAGGAATGACTAGTAGCATGTTTAAATGGATGATAAGTAGAATTACTTATCATTGGTCTGTGTGCCAAGATGAAATATGACTATCAAAAGTAGATGGAGGGAGTATCCTAAGAGAGTTTTGACGTAACCAAAAGTATCCGGCCGACCTGGCTACGTGGCTTATATTAGCGTGGTCATATATGTTGTATTGAGAAGCATTTAGTAAAACATGCACCATGAACTCTTTGCATGTTGTGTTTACAAATTCAAAATTAATAAATATGATGCTGTAGCAGTCTTGGACTCTCAATTTAGCACTTATTAAATTTAATTCCAAAATTCAAAACTAGTAATTAGAAAAATGTTCTTCATATGTACTTTGCGTTCAATCTTGTCCACTATCATAAATAAATCCAGAAGTAATGCAATGCCTCGATTTTCGTTCAACCGTTAAAACTATTTTAATGAAAATCATATGCACAATATTTTGATTCTTTAAGTGTATCTAGGATCCAGTGCCGTGACCTCAATTAAAAACCAATCTCTTTGAACCAAAATCTCAATCCTCAAGTAATTGATATGAAAAAAAAAACTTATGGAAGTTGAATTCAAATTCCCTTCGTAAGCTAGCTTTGTGTGCATTTATTACTCTTTGATATCAAAGTCTTCTAGATAGCTAGATGTTGCCGGTGAGCATCCAAGGTTGTGTAGGCTTCGATTTCACCTCTGCGTTGGAAGAAATCAAGAGTAAAATCGAGTAGTGTATTTGTGTAACCACGTAAGGTAAAGGGTTAAAAGAGACCCAGCCTTTGAGGCCCTCAATAGAGACATAGGATTGGTAGATCCAAACTTCGGTAAATAAATCACGTGTCTCCTGTCTTGGTCTGTCCGTTCTTGCCTTATTCATATTGTGCTTAGATCTATTTGCATGCTTAATTAATCTACTTGGTGATTTTATATCTTACTTATATATCTTGTTTGTTACCTTTTGATTCATGTACATATTGTTTATTTGAGCTAAAATTTCATAATTACTGTTTTACTCTCAGCTGTCGGACTTTCCGGTTCATATCGGTAACTTCGATTTGAATCTAAAATTCTGATTGCTTATTATTGCGCTTCAAAGTTGTGATAACTTTTAGAAATGACTATTCAACCCCTCCTCTAAGTGAAAACAAGGTCCTTTTAAGAAAATGTTGCATAAAACTAAAATTTGACTTTCCTGCTTGAGTTGTTGGATCGCAACTCGTGGGTGAATCGAGATGGTATGTTTTATAATAACCCACACTTAGAACTTTCAAAAGTGTTTAAAATAAATGAATTGCCAAACAAACCCAACCTTCCTTTCAAGCTTGCATTTTACACATATTCCAGTAGTTTGCTTGATTACAAATGTACTCAATTCCCTATTGTTGTTGTTTGTCGTCCATTCTGAGTCGAGGTTGAAGATAACGAAGATTAGGGTATCATCCCTAGACTAAAGTCTTTGCCGTGGATTGGTAATCTAGCTACGCTAAGTTTCACATTTGTTGTTTTTGATTGAGGGTTGTATTTCAGGAGAAATTTGTATATGTACCAACATAAAAAACAGCTTCACTAAAATGCCATCACTGGAACAGGCTTGGATAAAATTCCACCCTTAAGCAGAGCGTCTTCACCATCCTGTGGACTATTTTGCCATTAGGATGCTTCTTCCTCACTCCAACGCCTCTTCTTTTTGCCCTTCCAGTGCTCACCAGTGACCATGGTGTTTGCCCATTGTAGGAGACGCAACATTTCCGAGGTGGCTACTGGTGAGACGTGTAGTTGGGATCCTTCGGCAGCAGCAATGGCAAGGCGAGGGATGGCGTCCGTGCCGGGATGTGCAGCAGCGAGGCATGGGATGGGCCTGACATCCGCAGTGGCGGCCACAAAGCAGTGCCGGCACCAAGATGGATACTCCTCTTTGTGATCTCTGGTTGTGAATATTTTGTATTCTTGTTGTTCGTCTTCTATAATGGGGATTAAGGGAGCATGATCTCTCGGAGGGGACCGCTCAAAGCATGAGCTCGATTCATCACGCCGATGCTTTGAGCAGCTCCCTTTTTTTTTGGACTTGGGGGAACATACCAGTTCTTGTTCTAAACTTTGGCACTAGTGAGACCCCGTCATCCATGCTGAAAATCCAGAGCTGGTTGGGGACCCTGCATTGGGCCCTTCCTAACCGGCATTGACCCTCTTTGTAGCTTGTAGACATGATCATATCAGATAAAGATTTGCAGATCGATCTATTTTTATGCATGCATGGTGAGAGAAAGTGGACACGTAGTAAACCAATAAAATATATTCTCGATAACAATATATATAGCAGGTTTTACATATTACAATCTCACAAAAAAATCAGCTTAATTACAACAATCATGTGATTCAAGGTTAATACAAATGCAGATCGATTAGCAAACAGACATGATCATATCAAATACAAATCTATAAATCGATCTTTTTGTTTATGCGTGCAGGGCTGAGAGAAAACGAACATGTAAGCCATTAAAATTATCTCGAGATAACAATATATATAATGGATTTTACATATTACAATCTCTGGAAAGAAAAAAACAACTTACAACAATCAAATTAAAGTGATTCAAGGATGATAAAACCGCACATCAATCTGCAAACCCGACAAGAGACTTACTCACAGGGAACAATAGCCAACAACCACAATAGCGAACAACCACACCAAATTAAACTCTGGAACATTATAACTGTGCCGCTTAGCAGGTGAAATCGGACGGATAGGTCTTGCCACACTTGTTGAGGATGAGTCCGAGATCGACTGGGAGGTTGACCCTAATGCCAAGCACATTGGCCTTCACGGCGGTGCAAAGGCAGATGGCAGCATCGAGATCGGCGATCCCTGACAGCAACGAGCAGCAGTCATCAGGGCCGTGCCCGATCTTCACATCGACCAGCCCATTTAGCACGTTGGCGCACACTCTCAGTTTCAAGGCGTTGATCGGGCAACGCCCGCGATCACTGTGCCCACCAGGGTGCAATGGCGCCGGCACTGCTTCGGGTGGCGTAGGGATGACCTTCTCACTGGAGCAGTTGGGTGTGCAGCCGTGTGCGGTGACAGCAAAGAGGAGGAGGCTAAGGGCAAGGAAGGAAGCAACGACCTTGGAAGCCATAATTTTGTCTGAAATCGAATGAGCCGGTGGTAATCAGTCACTCAGTGTTCTAGACTGCTCTAGCTTGTGTCAGTTTGGGATGGTTTGCTTGTGGGTTTTCGTCAGATATTTATAGGTGAGCTATAGCTTGCTATAGTTTAGTTGCACGCATGTTGCTTGTGTAATAGTTCCTTTGTTTTCCTGGATGGATTTGCATGCAAGCATGGGCCAGTAGTTGGTGGGAGATATTACAAGTTAAATTCTTAATTCGATGAAATGAGTTATGCAGTCATGCAGAGCACCAATCGAACAATCATGTCCAGTAGTACATTTTGCGCGATACTAGTCACATTCTAAGTGGTCGGCTGTGGAAACTCCTCGATAGCCCGGAAAGGCTATTGTGGCATTTCTATAGGCTTGAGGGAGGAGACATGTCCCATGGGCCTTATGTCCTCGTCCAATGTGGTGCACTGTCAAGCCTAACCATCACATTTGTTACGGATTACCTCGAGATGTCTCGTTGCCACAGTCCTTTCCTAAAAGTCATATTTTTACACTAGCTTAGCAGGAATAACAAGACTTGGCAAGTGAGCCCGGCGTAACGTCCCACATATAGTTGCCTCAATGGCTATACCGACGCGGGGCTCGAAGGGCAAAAAGAATACTCATGATTGTAAATAGTAGATTATGTCTTGCAGCGGAGAAATCAAGAGGGCAACAGGAGGTATATAAGCCTCACCGAAGCTTGATACATAGGTTAGACTCCAGATCCGGAAGGAATTAAATTTCTCCAGGTAGAGAACTTTGTAATGCTTGATCGACATAGTGATACAAACATGAATAGGATTGTTATTCTCCGAGAGTTCTAAGCCTGTAAACATTTTCTGTGTTGACTTAGCTCCGGAGCAGGTCCAAGCATACCAAGGATCCCAAAACTACTCCTCGACCGGGATCGTTTGTCTCCCATGTTTGTCAAATTAGTTTGTTTTTCGGACAAATAATAATATATATTTTCCATAAAATGTCTTACCTATAATTTTACTTCAGAGATTATTCATATTAACTAGGAAGATAGCCCGCGCATATGCGCGGGCATGTGCGTAAAATTTTATTACGAATGTCCATGTGTAGATGGTTTTCTATCCAAAATATTATTTTACATTATCATAAACTAAAATTGAACTTATTTAACATGCTTTGAACGTTGGTTACTTGCAACATATAAATTGTGAACTAAAATTACATCAAACCGTGTTGTTTTTAATTCATGAGAAAATTTTGTAACGAAACAATTGATGTGTTTCCAATGAATGTCCAATTCTTTTGTTAGATTTTATTTGAAATTTTAAATATTTTCATTTTTTAGTCCTGCTAAAATGTTTGAATATTTCTATCTAGAATGGGTTATAAACCCAACAAAAAGAATTTTAAAATTAGATAAATTTTGTTTAATTTTCATTTCATTTTATCTTCATTTTTTTTTGGACAAATCCACTATATGAAGCATCTTTGAAATGCTTTGATCTCAATATAAGTGGGTTGATCCTACAACTTGGCATGGCGTAAAGGCATCCATAATTCTAAATTATCTCGCTCCAATTATGTAAAAAAAATTAATATAGAGGCCATAGTATTTTCTTAGCAAATTACCGCTAAACTGGAGCGTCAGGTAAGAATCACACGTTTGTAGATTGTTCCATGCTATATGTCACAAATTCACGATGTACTGCAGCAAGTTTTACCAAAAAGTAAATGGTTACGGTCTTTAAATTCCTATATGGAATTGGGTTATATATTGCTGAGGCGACATCAGGTTGTTTCACTCTTAAGATTCCTTGGTGCAACCAACATGCTTAGTACGATCAGTATGTTGTTCAACTGGCCACATGACTTCATAGATCATATATATAATTTAGACGCTACGATCATCTTAAGATTATTTATTTATCTCCTAAAATGATCATTTATTGATAAAAGCATCAATATCAAAACGTATGGGTAAATAGCTTTTGTATACATGCTGAGAGAAAAATAATTAAGTTGATAGAAAGTCGTTAGATGTCTAATGGGATATAAGTAATGGGTCTACCAGTTTTATAAAAAAATCGACTGGGATATTTTGATTTTTAGTGAGAAATTTTAGTATTTTATTTTATTTAGGGTAAAATTTGCTAGGGACATCTAAAAAACATGTACTTAACCGGGGACACCGTAAGAACGCGTATCAGTTATGGGACACCGAAAAAACTTTATAAAATCCAAAGGAAATGGACAGAGAAACAATAGCCTGCTCGCCGGGGCAGTTGGGTGTGCAACCGTGTGCTACCACAGCAAAGAGGAGGAGGCTAAGGGCAAGAAAGGGAGCGACGACCGTGGAAGCCATTGAGCTGGGATCGAGTGAGCTACTAGTAGTCAGTGATCACTCAAGTGCTGGCTTATGGCTGCTCTATCTTGTGTGGCTTAGGAACGGTTTGCTTCTGGTGTTTGGGTGTGCGTCTGCTATTTATAGATGAGCTAGCTTGCTATAGGTAGTTGCTTGCATGATGCATGCATGTGTGACATGACAGTACGTTGCTTGGTTTTCCTGGATGGATTTGCATGCATCTGCCTGCATGGGTCGGTTGGTGCTTCGAGTTGGCAAGATAATTTCTTAATTGCAACGTTGAATTTTGGCATGCAGTCATGCAGAGCACCAATTAACCAATCATCTCCAATTCACCAGTTGTCCATTTTATCACAATTTCTTAATATATTACATGATTACATAGTAATATACTCCCTTTATTCCAAATTGATCTACTTATAGTTTTTTTTTGAGGTTATTACTAAATGATCTACATATGTGTTCATTCATTAAGTCTATTCGTTATTTGTGCATTAGAGTAAATGGACATTGATGCATGCATCCATGCACACAAGTATTTATAACCCACATGTAATATATTGATTTGCTATTGGCTAGGAAATAGTGGGGATGGTGCATGTATAGAGTTTGTTGCTAAAGTAAATATAGTATGAGAGAGTTATTAGCTTTTCTTGGCCTTGATGTACCTGTGAAATATGTAGATCAATTTGAAATGGAGGGAGTATTAGCTAGTAGTATTTATTTTCCGTAGTTACATGGATTACATAGAAGTTGAACCAAACTGCGATGTATTATGCTGACGAGAGTGTAATGATTACGCAGCAACTTATCTGGCATCCAAGAGATGATGAGCTACCCAGCCAAACCTCGTTTCAATATGCATATCCTATATGTCGGTAAACTTATTTTGTCCACTTTCAGACTCAATAAAAGACACCTCGTTTCGACTTTCGAGCTAAGAGTAATTGATATTTTATTGGAAGCTGCACAGGTATCAGATGTTGCATAAGAATCAGAAAATACTCCATAAATGCTCCGCCAAGATAACCTCACTAAGGCCTACCTATGATGGGCAGAAGTACCTTGTCTCTAACGGGCTAAATTAAAGCCCACTCTAGATGAGGCCCCACGGGCACAGCTCGTCACAGCTAAGAACTTAATTGTGACGGGCCCATTTGTGAACCCGATAAAGAACACCTCTAACAAGCCCACATATAGGCCATCATAGGTGACAACACACCTGTAAGGGTTTATAGACATAATCCGTCGAAGATGAGGACAGTCATCTCTAACGGTTCCCTATTTTACCCATCACAGATGAAAACCACCGAACAATACCCATATCGCTCTCCCACCCACTCATTTTCTTCTCACTTTCCCTCTCTCTCTCTCTCCCTCTCTCCCTCTCTCTCTCATTTCCTTCCACCGAGATCGGATCCAATGCACCGGCCTTAGCCTCCAACCCCGAGCTCCTGTCGCCACCGCGACCTCCACCTCCCCCCTCCCCAAGCACGGGTCCTCATTGCTTCCATCCACGAGCGCCCGTCACTGTCGCCTCCACCTCTGCCCCCAACTTCTATTGATCGCCACCTCAATCCACGAGCACCCACCACCGCGGACTCCACCTCCATTCCCAAGCTCGGGCTGCCTCCGCCTTCATACACGAGCACCTACCACCATGGCCTTCGCTTCTGCCCTCGAGCTCCGGTCATTTCCACCTCCATCAATGATCGCCCACCACTAAGGCCTAGACCTCTTCCCCCAAGCTCAGGTGACCGTCGCCTCCATCCACAAGTGCCAACCGCCTCTGCCTCTGCCTCCACCCCCACATCCATCCACAAGCACCCACCACCGTGCCCTCCCCCTCCATCCCTGAGCTCAGGTCATCGCCGCCTCCATCCACAAGTGCACA
Source organism: Oryza longistaminata (assembly GCA_009805545.1). Taxonomy (NCBI): domain Eukaryota; kingdom Viridiplantae; phylum Streptophyta; class Magnoliopsida; order Poales; family Poaceae; genus Oryza; species Oryza longistaminata. The sequence goes on from CM020180.1 coordinate 2,592,421, forward strand.
CCATCGAGCCATAGTCATTGCCCCCCTCTGGTCCGAGCATCTGCCGCTGTCTCTTCATCTCCTCCGCAACCGCGCCGGTCACCGCCTCAAGGACAAGCATGACAAGCATGGTGGAAGGCGACTCACCACCATGGCAATGGCACTAAGATCCATTGCTTGCAAGTCCTTTTTCACCCAAGTACTTTTGCATGTAGTTCACTTGCTGCTTCATGTAGTTCATGTTGTTCACATTGTTGCCGCAGTGATGATTCCAATTCCTGTGGTTCTATTTGATTGTGGTGATTGAGATTCAAGGTTTTGTTTTTTAATTGGGACAAATGCGATGGGGACGAGAGGGATTGTGATGATTTTTGTGATTCATGAATGCCTAATGTGATCTGTGATATCCTGAATGAGTGTGATAGCATCCTAGGTGGATGATATTTTTTTTCCCATTTTCCACACCAGTGATGGGTCCTTACTATAACCTATTATAGATAAAGGTACCAGTAACAGGTTAAAATATATAGCCGTTAGAAATGACTCTCACATATGACGGGTTTTGGTTGGGGCCCGTTAAAGGTGGCTCCTAAGTCCGAGAGACCTTCACCTATAACAGGTGAGTCAGTCATGACTAACCACTAATCTCTTACTAGGGCTAAGCATGTCAGAGGTGATGATATGAGCCCAATGGTGACCTGACCTGCTGCATGTGTGCTTGTTTTCACACCCAACTAGGAGCGTTATTCTTAGTAGAACTACCATTATACTCTATCCATTAGAGAATATTTGTTCAATTGAAAAACTCATGTACGAGAGAATGCTAAAGACTGCATATTGTCTTACATCCTCTTGGGCCTCCTAGTTAATGCATTTGCTTGGGCTTGTTGTGTGGATTAGTTAAATACTATGGTTCTGTGATTGCTCGTGTGATGGATCGTAGTTCAGGACGCTTTGGGTCGTTCTCACCCTCACCACTTGGTTTACGCCAGTGTTCCTTTCTTACACTTGCTTTAAACCTACTATCGTGGAGATCGGGCCACCCCTTGTGAGTGAGTTCGCATTGTCTTTTGACAGGTCTACTGGTTGCGATATAGCCATGTGGACCATCTTCTTTTGAGGGCTATCGTGAGTAACTCCTTCTGGATAGGGTGGAATGAGAATCTCACCAATAGGCTGCACATACTTGTGTCAAAATGACTTTTTTGTTAGGCCCGTATGTGGGCCAGTTTGATGAAATTCGATCGGTCACCTCGTACAATATTAGAAATCAAGAATTGCAACATCGTCTTTTCTCCCAGTACCAGTAACTGGATTAGCCCTGCCAGCTAAAAACTGTATGGAATAAATGAAATACACTTTAGTCCCTGTATTTAGACATTAATTTAGAGTATTAAATATAGACTGCTTACAAAACTAATTACATAAATGAAAACTAATTTGCGAGATAAATTTTTTAAGCCTAATTAATCTATAATTAGAGAATGTTTACTGTAGCATCACATAGGCTAATCATGGATTAATTAGGCTCAATAGATTCGTCTCGCGAATTAGTCCAAGATTATGGATGGGTTTTATTAATAGTCTACGTTTAATATTTATTATTAGTGTCCAAACATCCGATGTGATAGCTAGGGACTTAGAAGTTTTAGTCCATCTAAACATGGCCTAACTGGATCGAGTGACTCACCCCTTCCCGAAGTTTGATACGTGGTCTTTTCCGAGAAGTGACACGAAGTCACATTCTAAGTGGTCGGCTGTGGAAACTCCTCGATAGCCCGGGAAAGGCTATTGTGGCATTTTTATAGGCCTGAGGGAGGAGACATGTCCCATGGGCCTTATGTCCTCGTCCGACGCGGTGCACTGCCAAGCCTGACAATCGCATTTGTTACGAATTACCTCGAGATGTCCCGTTGCCACGGTCCTTTTCTAAAAGTCATATTTTCACACTAGCTCAGCAGGAATAACAAGACTTGGCAAGTGAGCCAGGCGTAACGTCCCACATATAGTTGCCTCAATGGCTATACCGACGCGGGGCTTGAAGGGCAGAAAGAATACTCATGATTGTAAATAGTAGATTATGTCTTGCAGCGGAGAAATCAAGAGGGCAACAGGAGGTATATAAGCCTCACCGAAGCTTGATACATAGGTTAGACTCCAGATCCGGAAGGAATTAAATTTCTCGAGGTAGAGAACTTTGTAATGCTTGATCGACATAGTGATACAAACATAAATAGGATTGTTATTCTCCGAGAGGTCTAAGCCTGTAAACATTTTCTGTGTTGACTTAGCTCCGGAGCAGGTCCAAGCATACCAAGGATCCCAAAACCCCTCCTCGACCGGGATCGTTTGTTTCCCATGTTTGTCAAATTAGTTTGTTTTTCCGACAAATAATAATATATATTTTCCATAAAATGTCTTACCTATAATTTTATTACAGAGATTATTCACATTAATTAGATTTTATATGTGGCAATCTATTTCTATTTCATTGATTTTTAATAATAAGTTTAATGGGTAATTTGCACAACTCCAATAGGAATAGGTGGTGTAGGATATTTTCTGTTACAACCATTACCTTCCAATAGGAGTAGGAGTATTTTTTTTTCGTGATCAGCATTGTGTTAATATTATTATTCTTTTCACGTGCACCGTACCCTCTAAATTTTAATTCTGTTTTCACTACTGCTGCTTGTCTGGTTGTAGCGTAAGGGATGACCTTATGGCCGAACTACTGCTCGCAAAGCTGCAATGCATCCATCTGAACCATCTTTTTCTGAGGGCTAGCTTGAGGGAATGGGAATGCCACCAACGGGCTGGACATACTTGTGCCGAAACGACTACGTAGTTAGGCCTGAACCGCTGTGATAAAATTCGACCGGTCATATACATTACAACAATAATTGCAGGACCGTCTATACTTGGGTGCAAGGTCGACATTGGTGTGCACGACACAGTTTGAAGACATGATCATATCATATACAGATCTACAGATCAATCTATTTTTTTCATGCATGGGTCAACATATTTTAGTTGCTTACATTTCATCTTTATCTCACCCATGTGGACCTATTAATTTGATCTGTTGATCTTTATCTTCATATCGACCAGCCCGTTTAGCACGCTGATGCACACTCTCAGCTTCAGGGCGCTGATCGGGCAACGGCCATGCTCATCGTGCTGGCCATGGTGCGACTGCACTGGCACTGCAACGGGTGTTGCCGGGACAGCCTGCTCGCCGGGGCAGTTGGGTGTGCAACCGTGTGCTACCACAGCAAAGAGGAGGAGGCTAAGGGCAAGAAAGGGAGCGACGACCGTGGAAGCCATTGAGCTGGGATCGAGTGAGCTACTAGTAGTCAGTGATCACTCAAGTGCTGGCTTATGGCTGCTCTATCTTGTGTGGCTTAGGAACGGTTTGCTTCTGGTGTTTGGGTGTGCGTCTGCTATTTATAGATGAGCTAGCTTGCTATAGGTAGTTGCTTGCATGATGCATGCGGGAACGGGGATGGAGGGAGGGTTGGGATGTTTCTTTTTTTTAGAAAAAAATTGATTGATCTGATGACCTAAAATATAATGTGTTGAATTTTAAGTCAAAACTGATGGTTGGATGTTATTTTTTTCTCAGATTTATTAGTTCTTTTCTAATTTAACTTTGACAAGTGGCAGCTTAGCAAAACGCGTATAGGGATGTAGAGGAAGGGAATATGGTTTGGGATGTTTTTTATTAGAAAATATATCAATAATGATGTAAAATAATGTGTTCATATTTAAGTGGAAGCCAATGGATGGATGTTTCTATAATTTAAGAATGTCATACAACGATTTAGAAATATTTATAAGAGGTTTAATAGACTTTAACGCCTATTTATGAGATTATTTTCCATAAAGATAATTTTAATTTTAATTATGATAGGGATAAAAAACAGAAAGGAACAGGGAGCCTACAAATTGATACGTGCGTGGTACACGGATATGGGGACATGGGAGGTTTTGGTATTCTAAGATAGATCTAACGAAGTCCACCGATTTAAATGAATATCGATGGTTAGATTTCTCTATTTTATTAGGATGCCATGTGACGGTTTGGAAGTGTTTGTAGGAAATTTAATAGATTTTATTTAGAATATAATAGATAGATAGATAGTACTACGTACATATGGATTTTTGCTTTATTTTATACGGTAGAAAATTATATTTTATATTTTTTCTTCCGATGATACGTTGTACTAATTTTTTTTTTTTGCCTTTATCTCATTTTGACACTGGCAATATTTTTATTCCGGCGAATCGAACGGAAGCTTTTCTTTTTTTTCTGAATCATACGTACTGGTATTTTTTGTTTTGTCGACGGTACGTATTCTCACTTTTATACAGGGAAGGTATTATATACACACACCTAATGATTATTCTAAAGTAATGGGCCCACCAATTTAAATGAAAATCAACGATACATATAGATCTAATCTAATGGTATAAAATAGCGGGTCCACCAATTAAATGAAAATCGACGGTGAGATTAGATAGTGCCACGTGGCGGCATATGAGCGTTTATAGGAGTCCCACGTGGCTACTTGAGAGCGTTTGTAGGAAGTTTAATGGACTTTTAGTATATAATAGATTAGATTTTATATGTGGCAATCCGCAATCTATTTCTATTTCATTGATTTTTAATAATAAGTTTTATGGGTAATTTGCACAACTCCAATAGGAATAGGTGGTGTAGGAGATTTTCTGTTACAACCATTACCTTCCAATAGGAGTAGGAGTATTTTTTTTTTCGTGACCAGCATTGTGTTAATATTATTATTCTTTTCACGTGCACCGTACCCTCTAAATTTTAATCCTGTTTTCACTACTGCTGCTTGTCTGGTTGTAGCGTAAGGGATGACCTTATGGCCGAACTACTGCTCGCAAAGTTGCAATGCATCCATCTGAACCATCTTTTTCTGAGGGCTAGCTTGAGTAGCCCCTTCGCGAAGGGTGGGAATAATGGGAATGCCACCAACGGGCTGGACATACTTGTGCCGAAACGACTACGTTGTTAGGCCCATGAGTGAACTGGTGCGATAAAATTCGACCGGTCATATACATTACAACAATAATTGCAGGACCGTCTATCAGGGCCGGTCCTAGGTTTTTGGGCCCCAGGGCGAAAACTTATATAGAGACCCCTATATATATACATAAACTAATATATATATTTATAGTCTTATAAACCCAGGACCGCCGAGCGTTGGCCTCAAACCTTGCGATGCGAGAATCTTCAGTAGTGGTTGTGCCTGTGCGAGAGGCAAGAGCTCTCAACCTAGCAGGCAGCGTTGCGTCTGCACTCTGCAGCAGTGGCTGTGTTGTGCAGCGATTGGCGGCATCGGCCAGCGGCGTGATGCCGTGATCCAGCCTCCAGGCGAGTAGGCGACGCAGGCGGCAGGTCGGCAGGTGGCGTGATCGAGGGCCGAGGCGATGGGAATCGGGAACGGGAGTCAATAGATTGCTTCGACTTCGACGCTTCGATTTTCCTTCGCTCGGTCGCTCCTCTTCGTGTTCCGTCTTCAGACGATACAGGCCTGCGAAGTAGCATACATGGGGGCGCCGTGGGCCATGGCCCATCAGCCATGGGGGCCCCTG
>CM020180.1:2598484-2613562 GCA_009805545.1 Oryza longistaminata
CTCCTAAGTCCGAGAGACCTTCACCTATAACAGGTGACTCAGTCATGACTAACCACTAATCTCTTACTAGGGCTAAGCATGTCAGAGGTGATGATATGAGCCTAATGGTAACCTGACCTGCTGCATGTGTGCTTGTTTTCACACCCAACTAGGAGCGTTATTCTTAGTAGAACTACCATTATACTCTATCCATTAGAGAATATTTGTTCAATTGAAAAACTCATGTACGAGAGAATGCTAAAGACTGCATATTGTCTTACATCCTCTTGGGCCTCCTAGTTAATGCATTTGCTTGGGCTTGTTGTGTGGATTAGTTAAATACTATGGTTCTGTGATTGCTCGTGTGATGGATCGTAGTTCAGGACGCTTTGGGTCGTTCTCACCCTCACCACTTGGTTTACGCCAGTGTTCCTTTCTTACACTTGCTTTAAACCTACTATCGTGGAGATCGGGCCACCCCTTGTGAGTGAGTTCGCATTGTCTTTTGACAGGTCTACTGGTTGCGATATAGCCATGTGGACCATCTTCTTTTGAGGGCTATCGTGAGTAACTCCTTCTGGATAGGGTGGAATGAGAATCTCACCAATAGGCTGCACATACTTGTGTCAAAATGACTTTTTTGTTAGGCCCGTATGTGGGCCAGTTTGATGAAATTCGATCGGTCACCTCGTACAATATTAGAAATCAAGAATTGCAACATCGTCTTTTCTCCCAGTACCAGTAACTGGATTAGCCCTGCCAGCTAAAAACTATATGGAATAAATGAAATACAGCCAGAAAAATGGCTCCTAATGTGTCAACGATAGGAAATTTCCATCATAACTAGCTCGTCGGAGAAAAGGAAATTTGCCTGGTGCGTACACGTCAAGGAAATAATTGTCCTGACGTGGAATGGACAGTCTGCGATATTTGCATATCACTGATAGGTTTGGCGGTCAGAGATATTGGAATATTTTTTTATGGGTACGACCATCAGGAAAATAAGACACCACACCTCGCTAGATAGCTGTATCCATGTCACTGAAAGCAGCGGTCGTCAGGGCAAATCTAGTTTCTGATACTGTGATCAGGTGCATGGTCCATATCAATGTGCGTAATGCAGTTTAATTTGAAGATCGATCAATTTTTATGCTTGCATGTGTGAGAGAAAACGAATATGTAAGCCATTAAAATATCTCAGGGTAACAATATATAACGTGTTTTACATATTACAATCTCTGAAAAAGTAATCAACTTACAACAATCAAATTAAAGTGATTCATGTGGATGATAAAACAACCGCATATCAATCTGCAAAACAGACAGGAGACTTATTCACGAGGAATCGTATACGTACAAACGGCCACAATAACCAACAACGATAACCACACCAAATTAAACTCTGGAACAATATAACTGTGTAGCTTAGCAGGTGAAATCGGACGGGCATGTCTTGCCACACTTGTTAAGGATGAGGCTGAGGTCGACTGGTAGGTTGACCCTAATATCAAGTACGTTGGCCTTCACGGCGGTGCAGAGGCAGACGGCAGCGTCGATATCGGCGATCCCTGATAGCAGCGAGCAGCAGTCGTTGGGGCCGTGCCCGATCTCCACATCGACCAGCCCCTTGAGCACGTTGGCGCACACTCTCAGCTTCAAAGCGTCCATCGGGCAACGGCCATGCCCACCGTTCTTGCCATGGTGCGTGGGTGTCGGGACAACCTGCTCGCCGGGGCAGTTGGGTGTGCAACCGTGAGCTTTGACAGCAAAGAGGAGGAGGCTAAGGGCTATGAAGGGAGCGACCACCTTGGAAGCCATTGATCTGAGATCGAGTGAGCTGCTAGTAGTTAGTGATTGCACTCAAGTTGCCTTGGACAATTTGCTTGGGCTGTTTGGACGCGCGCCTGCTAGTTATAGGTGAGACAGTATAGTTGCTTAGCTTGGTATAGGTAGTTGCATGCATGATGCATGTGCGATAGTTTGCTTGGTTTTCCTGGATGGAATTGCATGCATTAGCATGGCTAGCTGCATAGGCCAGTTGTTCAGAGTTGACAAGATAATTTCTTAATTCCAACGTTGAATTGGGTCATGCAGAGCACCAATCAACAAATCTTGCCCGGTTCACAAGTTGTCCATTTTACGCGATATCACAATTTCTCAACCAATTAGTATTGTTTTTTCAGTGTTTTCTGGATCCTCAGAGTTTAATCTCCATTGGTTATATACTCACACACTACGAGGACGTTTTGGAACGATTTATATAATTTTATACTCCCTCAGTCATGCATGCAAGCGTGTGCGACGAGTTGATCAGCTGGCTGGAAAATTTATACATAATGCATGCAAGTCATGACCGATCTGAACTGTTTACTCTGGGCAAATCTGACGTCTGAAAGGGAGAAATGAGAACAAGCTGCCAGATAGCTGGAACTCCCCACCGCGGCATTAGACAAACATGGCAAGCGAGCAATATGATTTTATCCCCATGTTATAATGCGCCGAGCATGCCTTTGAATCAAATGATTTATGTAAGGAATTTAATAGGATTTAAATCATATAGGAAAATTTCCTATTTGGCCCATTGATTCAAAGAATTAAAACTTTCCAAATCCTATGAAATTCCTATGAAATGACACATTGTATGTATATTTTGGAGGAAACTTAGCAAGAGGTCTAACCTCTTGGAAAAATTTCCTTTGAGTCTATCTCTCTCATCCGATTCCTGTGTTTTTCCTATGGTCCAATCAAACGATCATTCCTGTGTTTTTTCCTATGTTTTGCAATCCTCTATTTTACACTTTAATTCATGTCAGAATCCTGTATTTTTCCTATTTCTCCACTTTTTTTTAACCCTGGGATTCAAAGGGGCCCTAATGATGAGACATAGTCCTGATCTTTCGATAGATACTGATAAGTCGTTTGTGGAGAACTCGTCATTGATGTAGGATCGAACAACAAGAACTAAGGCCCTGTTTGATTCGGCTTAGGATTATTATAATCTGGATTATTAAGAGTAAGCTGAAACAAACAAGTAGATTATTATGATAGATTATTATAATCTATAAGCCATATTACTATAATCTAATAATCTCCTCTGGAGGAGCTTTTTTCAGATTATTGGGTGGCTAAAGACCCACTACCCTTAGATGCCTTCAATAATACAGAGAAACAAATAGCTCGCAGCTTATTCTATGTCAGCTTATTATAATCCAGCTTAGAGTAATCTGATTTAATAATCTAGATTACAATAATCTTAAGCTGAAACAAACGGGGCCTAAGCCAACCATAAGAGGGTGAATAGTTGTAGTACCCAAAACCAAAACTTTTAGCGGAATTAAAGATACCCTCGAATCCAATGTAGATCGGTCTGACCGGAGTTAATCCGCCACGCCTATGCTGCCGGTCTAACCGGTGTTGATCGCCCAGTCTAACCGCCCTACAGTTGCCTCTACCTCCTGTTGCCGCCGTCAGTCTGACCACCGTATACCTACCGGTCTGACCGGTGCGATGCCATCGGTCTGACCACCGGTGTCCCGCCGGTTGGACCGTCGAACCCGAGCAAACACAAATCGAAGATCTCACAAAGTAGATTGAAACTTTATTACTTCTCTCTATGTTTACAAAGTGCAACAACAACACTCTCTCACGAAAATATTGACTAAACACGAAACCCAAACTTTTCTCTCAACTCAACTCTCTCTAAAACGATATCGGGAGGCCGCACCCTCTCTCTCTATTTATACCCAAACTTGTACAAGAAGTCCTAATCCCCTAGGAAACCTTCCCGTAAAAGAAACAAACTTTACAAACTCCAATTGTACCAAATTTGGACTCCCTCCAAATTCGACTCCGTATCCCATACTCACACAATATCTCCATCGTATGACAAATGGAATCTTCACCAACCACGTGCATTAATATTTAGCCTAAGCATCCCGCACGATATCTTGATCGTCCGGACGTCATATTCTCATAAGTTGACTCCCGATCCATCACCGGCAACACTCTCCCAAGGCATGAAGACCACCTACACATCCATCAACCAAGAAACCATATCCGAGCACAAGTTCTCACCAACTTGACTCATTGTTAATAAACAACAATACTACATACACATAGTATCCATCTAGAAGTCATAAACATGAATTATCCACGAATATCCAACAAATCAACCCGAATCCGAAACCGACATAGAGTTGGCCGGTCAGACCACGTGCTGGACGATCTGACCGCACGATACACGCTGGTCTGACCGGCAACCACTACCCGGTCTGACCGGTCCCGCTCAATCAGCAGTCTTTGTTCATCACCTGCAAATCCAATCATCTCCAAAACCACTTTGCCAATAATCTCCAAATATCAAAACCAATAATCTCATATGCCAATTATTCATCATAGAATAAGCATTAGCAGCAGAAAAATGGCTCCTAATGTGTCAACGATAGGAAATTTCCATCATAACTAGCTCGTCGGAGAAAAGGAAATTTGCCTGGTGCGTACACGTCAAGGAAATAATTGTCCTGACGTGGAATGGACAGTCTGCGATATTTGCATATCACTGATAGGTTTGGCGGTCAGAGATATTGGAATATTTTTTTATGGGTACGACCATCAGGAAAATAAGACACCACACCTCGCTAGATAGCTGTATCCATGTCACTGAAAGCAGCGGTCGTCAGGGCAAATCTAGTTTCTGATACTGTGATCAGGTGCATGGTCCATATCAATGTGCGTAATGCAGTTTAATTTGAAGATCGATCAATTTTTATGCTTGCATGTGTGAGAGAAAACGAACATGTAAGCCATTAAAATATCTCAGGGTAACAATATATAACGTGTTTTACATATTACAATCTCTGAAAAAGTAATCAACTTGCAACAATCAAATTAAAGTGATTCATGTGGATGATAAAACAACCGCATATCAATCTGCAAAACAGACAGGAGACTTATTCACGAGGAATCGTACAAACGGCCACAATAACCAACAACGATAACCACACCAAATTAAACTCTGGAATATTATAACTGTGTAGCTTAGCAGGTGAAATCGGACGGGCATGTCTTGCCACACTTGTTAAGGATGAGGCTGAGGTCGACTGGTAGGTTGACCCTAATACCAAGTACGTTGGCCTTCACGGCGGTGCAGAGGCAGACGGCAGCGTCGATATCGGCGATCCCTGATAGCAGCGAGCAGCAGTCGTTGGGGCCGTGCCCGATCTCCACATCGACCAGCCCCTTGAGCACGTTGGCGCACACTCTCAGCTTCAAAGCGTCCATCGGGCAACGGCCATGCCCACCGTTCTTGCCATGGTGCGTGGGTGTCGGGACAACCTGCTCGCCGGGGCAGTTGGGTGTGCAACCGTTAGCTATGACAGCAAGGAGGAGGAGGCTAAGGGCAATGAAGGGAGCGACCACCTTGGAAGCCATTGATCTGAGATCGAGTGAGCTGCTAGTAGTTAGTGATTGCACTCAAGTTGCCTTGGACAATTTGCTTGGGCTGTTTGGACGCGCGCCTGCTAGTTATAGGTGAGACAGTATAGTTGCTTAGCTTGGTATAGGTAGTTGCATGCATGATGCATGTGCGATAGTTTGCTTGGTTTTCCTGGATGGAATTGCATGCATTAGCATGGCTAGCTGCATAGGCCAGTTGTTCAGAGTTGACAAGATAATTTCTTAATTCCAACGTTGAATTGGGTCATGCAGAGCACCAATCAACAAATCTTGCCCGGTTCACAAGTTGTCCATTTTACGCGATATCACAATTTCTCAACCAATTAGTATTGTTTTTTCAGTGTTTTCTGGATCCTCAGAGTTTAATCTCCATTGGTTATATACTCACACACTACGAGGACGTTTTGGAACGATTTATATAATTTTATACTCCCTCAGTCATGCATGCAAGCGTGTGCGACGAGTTGATCAGCTGGCTGGAAAATTTATACATAATGCATGCAAGTCATGACCGATCTGAACTGTTTACTCTGGGCAAATCTGACGTCTGAAAGGGAGAAATGAGAACAAGCTGCCAGATAGCTGGAACTCCCCACCGCGGCATTAGACAAACATGGCAAGCGAGCAATATGATTTTATCTCCATGTTATAATGCGCCGAGCATGCCTCTGAATCAAAGGATTTATGTAAGGAATTTCATAGGATTTAAATCATATAGGAAAATTTCCTATTTGGGCCATTGATTCAAAGGATTGAAACTTTCCAAATCCTATGAAATTCCTATGGAATGACACATTATATGTATATTTTGGAGGAAACTTAGCAAGAGGTCTAACCTCTTGGAAAAATTTCCTTTGAGTCTATCTCTCTCATCCGATTCCTGTGTTTTTCCTATGGTCCAATCAAATGATCATTCCTGTGTTTTTTCCTATGTTTTGCAATAATCTATTTTACACTTTAATTCATGTCAGAATCCTGTACTTTTCCTATTTCTCCACATTTTTTTAACCCTGGGATTCAAAGGGGCCCTAATGATGAGACATAGTCCTGATCTTTCGATAGATACTGATAAGTCGTTTGTGGAGAACTCGTCATTGATGTAGGATCGAACAACAAGAACTAAGGCCCTGTTTGATTCGGCTTAGGATTATTATAATCTGGACTATTAAGAGTAAGCTGAAACAAACAAGTAGATTATTATGATAGATTATTATAATCTATAAGCCATATTACTATAATCTAATAATCTCCTCTGGAGGAGCTTTTTTCAGATTATTGGGTGGCTAAAGACCCACTACCCTTAGATGCCTTCAATAATCCAGAGAAACAAATAGCTCGCAGCTTATTCTATGTCAGCTTATTATAATCCAGCTTAGAGTAATCTGATTTAATAATCTAGATTACAATAATCTTAAGCTGAAACAAACGGGGCCTAAGCCAACCATAAGAGGGTGAATAGTTGTAGTACCCAAAACCAAAACTTTTAGCGGAATTAAAGATACCCTCGAATCCAATGTAGATCGGTCTGACCGGAGTTAATCCGCCACGCCTATGCTGCCGGTCTAACCGGTGTTGATCGCCCAGTCTAACCGCCCTACAGTTGCCTCTACCTCCTGTCGCCGCCGTCGGTCTGACCACCGTATACCTACCGGTCTGACGGTGCGATGCCATCGGTCTGACCACCGGTGTCCCGCCGGTTGAACCGTCGAACCCGAGCAAACACAAATCGAAGATCTCACAAAGTAGATTGAAACTTTATTACTTCTCTCTATGTTTACAAAGTGCAACAACAGCACTCCTCACGAAAATATTGACTAAACACGAAACCCAAACTTTTCTCTCAACTCAACTCTCTCTAAAACGATATCGGGAGGCCGCACCCTCTCTCTCTATTTATACCCAAACTTGTACAAGAAGTCCTAATCCCCTAGGAAACCTTCCCGTAAAAGAAACAAACTTTACAAACTCCAATTGTACCAAATTTGGACTCCCTCCAAATTCGACTCCGTATCCCATACTCACACAATATCTCCATCGTATGACAAATGGAATCTTCACCAACCACGTGCATTAATATTTAGCCTAAGCATCCCGCACGATATCTTGATCGTCCGGACGTCATATTCTCATAAGTTGACTCCCGATCCATCACCGGCAACACTCTCCCAAGGCATGAAGACCACCTACACATGCATCAACCAAGAAACCATATCCGAGCACAAGTTCTCACCAACTTGACTCATTGTTAATAAACAACAATACTACATACACATAGTATCCATCTAGAAGTCATAAACATGAATTATCCACGGATATCCAACAAATCAACCCGAATCCGAAACCGACGTAGAGTTAGCCGGTCAGACCACGTGCTGGCCGATCTGACTGCACGATACACGCTGGTCTGACCGGCAACCACTACCCGGTCTGACCGGTCCCGCTCAATCAGCAGTCTTTGTTCATCACCTGCAAATCCAATCATCTCCAAAACCACTTTGCCAATAATCTCCAAATATCAAAACCAATAATCTCATATGCCAATTATTCATCATAGAATAAGCATTAGCAGGGTCCTTTATGTATACAAAGTCTCGTTAGAATCACCGCTATTTAGCTCGATCTTTTTTACCTTGTACTCCCTCCGTCTCAAAATATAAGAACGTAGGATCGGATAGGACATTTCCTAGTAGTACGAATTTGGACAGACATCTGGTCCTAGATTCTTATACTTTGGGACGGAGGGAGTATTTTTTTTTCAATGCTTTTCATTAGTTAAATGACATGTAAGAAAATGAGTAAACATTCCCTCCGTGGGAAAAAAATCCATATCCTCTTTTAATGGGCCTATATCTATATATATATATATATATATATATATATATATATTATATATATATATATATATATATATATATATATATTTAATATGTCCTTTTCCTTTGGCGTCGTTAGTGTCTATGATTTCTCTTTTTTCCCTCCTTCTATACCAAATCTAGGTAATTCATTTGGCCATTTTCATTCTTAGTGGAAAATATAAAACATTTATAAGGCACACCTTTTGGGTTTAGCCTATGATATAATTACGAAGTCCAATACCTAAAAACTGACTTTGACGTGGTTTGTTTAGAAAATTCCAAACAGCTTAGGAGGAAGACCGAAGTGTTCTTCTTAATCAGCAGCTAAGTCTGTTTGAAGTTGATGTTGTCAGAGACCCGAATCTGACTCCAAACCATGTATCTCTTGCCTTCTATGGCTCAATAATGGCATGGTGGTGTTGAGTAGACTTGAGGAAGGCCGTGATTTGGTCCCAACCAACTTCACTGATCATAAATGTAAATGTATTCCAGAAGATGCTCCCATTTCTTCACCCATGCAAGGGTTTCTTCAAATGACAAAACATAAAATTCATGGTGTACATAGTATGTTTTGTTCGATATTGTCAGCGTTCTGGATATTGGATACCCATATATAGTATTTACCTCGCAAGACCACTGTAGACCAAGTCAATACAGAAACAAACCTAGATAAAGCCTGGAATAGATAAGGAAGGATTCCTAGATAAGAAATGAAATACATAGGCCTACTTGCGCTGCTTGGACTACTCGGATCATACTTTTTTCCCTAGTTCTATTGGACAAACGGGCAACTGAGGGTATAAATACAGGCACGTAAGTGAGGAGTAGGACAAGTCAAAACCCATGAGAGAAACTAAGACAACATATAACACCTCCGATCTCGTCGAGTCAACACCCAAAGAAGTCGATAACAACTAGTCGCCAACCACTATGCCCAAGCTCTGCACCGATATACTAGCATACTAGATTAGGTTTTTTTTCCTCCTCATTATACTCATGAGGTTGATATATATAATACACTAGCTCCGGTCACCAAAAGTTGGGCTATTACCCATCTTGTTGTGCTGGATCAGTATAAAAATCCATGTTGCCTTGCGAATTCCATTATCTAAACTAAATTGGATAGAGAATTTTGCATCATAATTAGGGTTCCAAGAATGATTTATTTGAGACCGTCGCACAAGATCATAGATACACGCACAGAACCAGAAAAATTTTGACACTAGGGTATTATTTTGTAAAATAGTTTTTGACAACTAAGCTAAAACTGGTGTTACAAACTCATTACTATTGTTTTAAAAAAAAATGACAATAAGGTTCTTAAAATATCATAGTATTTATTGGGTTGTCTTTCGTTTTTTTCCTCAATAACACCGAATTTCATGGCAGAAAACTAATGTGATAACGAGCGCGGTAGTAATTAAGGTCCATTTTTTAAAAAAAAAGAACTTTAAGGATGTTCTAACAAAATATCGGCTCATTCTGTCTCGACGATGTTCAGAGCTAGGGTGGAGATAGTCCATTACAAAACTGTTTTACTCCTGGTTGGGAACCCCTATAGTCCCGATTTTCCAACCGGTGTTGAAATTATAAGCACATAATGATTTAATTTATTCCATAAATAAATATGACATTGCAGTTAAAATAGAATGAACGATCATAAGATCTACATATGTAAACTAGAAGTATAGCATGAACAGATCAAATATGCGCAACATAGTGAGCACGTACCGAGGGTACCGGAAGACCTAGTTGTCACAGCAGGAATTCACTCGCGGTGCGGGGCGTTGCACGAAGGCGTGCACACGCGAGCAACGAAAGACGAGCCGTCGTGAACGAACAGGGAGCAGTCGGCGAAGCGCTTCCAAAAACCTTATTGCCGCCTTCTCCCGGTGCAGGACTGGAAGCAGAGGTTCCGGAGACCTGCTATCCCGATCGCCGCTGCATGCGGCGAGCGAAATGGAGTAGTCTACAAGCGACGGCGCAGTACAGAGTAGGAGGCAAACCCTAGATTGATTTCACGTGTGTTGCGTGGAGGCGGCGGCTCGGTTTATATAGAGAAAGGTCCTTGATCAGGGCGCCCGCATGATCTCCACTCCGCGTAACCGAACCGATAAGTCGCGCGTAACTTATCGGACTCCACGCCGTTTTCACGCAACGGATTTTTCCGAATTTCCCGCAGCAAAAACAAAACTGCAAAAGAGGGCTGCATCTGCGCAAGGGTGAGGAACCAATTTTGTGGACCATTCGACGGTACGTCGTGCCGCCGCCCCGCCAGGCGAGGCGAGCGATGCAGCGTGTATTCCCCCCTCTTCCTCTCACCTCACATGCTTCAAGTGGCTAGGAGGGCATCCTCCCTTTTAGGAGTCCTCCTCTCTAGAATAAGCAAGGTGATCTAAACTCCCATGCATGCCATCCCATGAGGTGGGCTTTTGTGATTTTCAAAGAATTAATCTTCAGTGGGATAAGGCCCATCTATTAATTCCAACAACCGGGACTACGAATCCGGGACTAAAAATGCCCATCTTTAGTCCGGGGTGAAATACCGGGAGTAGAGTTCAATCTTTAGTTCCGTTGGTGTTTACCAACTGGGACTAAAGAGAGCATAGGGCAGTCCCCGTCGGTCCCCATTTCTTTTTTTTTCATTGTTTCTTTGCTAATTGAAAGAGTTAATCCTTTATTTTCTCCAAAATCGAGTGCCATGCATATCCTCAAAGCAAACCCAAATCCCCAAATCCCCAAATCAAAGTAATATCCCAAATCATTCACATCACAAATCCAAAGTTACTTATACAACAAATCAAATACATCACAAATCTAAAAAAAATTACACACAAATCAAATACATCTAAGATCCATGCAATGAATCACAAGTTGTACAAAAAAAGAAATTATACATCTCAGGGATCACAAATTATCAAAAAAAAAAAAAAGAATGGACGCTGTCGGCTGCCACGGCCGCCGCCTGCGGCCCCGTCGCCGCTGCCGGCACGACCCCGCTTGCCGCCACTCGCTACACCTGACGCGGCCGCTGCCCGCCGCTGCCAGCCCCGGATGGGAGGGGAGGAAGGGGAGGAGAAGGGAGGAGGAATGGGAGGAGGGGGGAGGAGGAGGAAGGGGATCTAGGGTTAGGAGCAGAGGGGGTGAGATGATCCAATCTTATCTAAATATCTCGGTGAGGAAGAAAGCCCGTCTGGGACTTAACCGATCAAAGATGGAGAGAAATATTTACTCCCGGTTGGTAACTCCAACCGGGACTAAAGATAGATTTTTAGCCCGGTTGGTATTACCAACTGGAAATAAAGATCTAAATGATCTTTACTCTCGGTTGGTACTACCAGCCAGGACTAAAGTGGTAATCTTTAGTCCCGGTTGGTAGTATCAAACCAGGACTAAAGATCCTCAGCCCCCTGACACAAGCCTCTGACAGGGGATGAACCGGACTAAAATCAAAAAAAAATTTTAACCGGGACTAAAAAACAATATTTAGTCCCGGTTCTTTTTAGAACCGGAAATATTGTGGAAATCAGCCGACCCAGCAAAGATCATTTCTCCAGTAGTGAGTGTATATTAATTTGGGGGTGCCAGGAACCCGGTCAAGAAATTTTTTTACGCTATACCCTTATCTATTTTCATCATGTATCACCCTCTCAAATACAAATTTAGGCACCACATCTTAAGATCTAAAGTAGAGTAAATTAAGCAAGTGGCACCACCCTCTATTTCGCTCTATCTCCACCTCACAGCAGCCCAAATGTTGTATATACAAAGGCTGAAGGGTTACTATACTGTTGTATTGGCTACAATTAATTATCTTAATTCACTACACCGAATCGTTAAGTTATCTCTATTCTATTAATTTCAAATCAAGTACGTATTCATCCCGTCCCGTGCATGTATTGACAAAGGATAAATCGTGTGCTGGAAGGCGGCGAGGCGCGGGAGGTAGGCACCGGCGCCGCCTCCTCTCGCCAATCGATCGACGTACGGCGGCTATTCCACCATAAAATGATGGGGCATTGAAATTTGCCACCGGTTTTTCAATTTTGGCAAGGACCACTGCGAATGACATCCAGTGGCATTTTTGTAATTTCTAGTGGCAGTTTGCAATAACGATTCAAAGCAGTGTTAATTGCATTTGCCCCTAAATGATTCACATGCCGTACTCTAGCTACTTGACACTTCACCTACCAGGCAACGATGCCGAAATGGGTTGTTCCACTTAATGCGCCTAGGCTCATTTTCGTGATGGGCCTAGGTTCGTGGAAAATTAGGGCTGCCAGATGAATGTATTTCAATTGATGCATCCATATTTCGTACTCCCTGGGCTCCATTAAAAAAAAAACAACTTTTGTATATATATCTGGATTCATATATATAGAAGTTGTCATTTTTTGACGAAATAAAAGTAACTAGTTAACATATACTAACTAATAGATATAAAAAGATATCGTAAATATATGCATTTTATGCCACCAATATATTAGTTTTCAAATTCAATTTCATTGTGTTTCAGCATAAATCAACAGGCGAAAAAATAATATGATTAGTTTTTAAGAGTACAATTTTGGCTAGATTTTTCTCTTTTAGGCCAGCCATATCTAATACTCCTCCGGTTCTATATTAATTGATGTTTTGGACAAGGTTAAGATCAAAGTTTTATTAACTTTGATCATCAATAACTTTAAAAATATTTAGTTTAAAGAAACTAAAACAACATATATAGATTTATCTTTTAAAGCACTATAATAAAAGTAAATATATATTTATTATTATATATATTATAGTAGAAAAAATAAGGTCAAAGAGATATATCTTATAGACCGTGTCATTGTCCAAAACTGTCAATTAAAATTAGAACCGGAGGAGTAATGTGTCAGTATAACGGATTAGGTATACCTATTGTACTTGATTCGTATCTACCATAATATACTGCAAATCCAATATTATATGGAAAATCAATATTAAATAGCCTATCAACATAATGAATCTAAGAGAATTTTATAACAAGCTTACAAGTTACACTTACAAGTAAAATTATTTTCATTTTATTACTATTATTGTGACATTTATTAGTTAGCACGTGTGATAAATGTATCTTAAACTTGTGTACAAATAATATTTTTGCTGGTAATTATCGATAAGTTCTATCTCACCATGATATAGATACAGCCATACATATAAGTCGTGCTTTCCTATGCGGGCATGGAAAACAAAAGAAATTATATCAACGCTGTGAGCCATGATAATATGAATAGACTAAATTTCACAGAACTAACATATATTTTTAATAAAATTATCGTAAAACTAGATATTTAAGAACGTGGTATGATAAACTACAGGTTTAGTGATTAATTTAGTTTTTTTTAAAAAAATACATATTCAAGACTAAATATTATGAAATTACATACTTAATATTTGAAGTGATCACAAACTATATATTCTAAATTTTAAATTCGTACCACTATCTTCACGCGTTAAAGCTATGAACATTCTAGTTTTGTGATAAATTGGTACAAAAAATTATAGGTTGTGATAAATTTTTCTATTTAATCTTTATTTATGTGACACTTCATTCTAAATCTGTAGTTTTGTGAGAAATTTCAAGCTAATTAAGTCTGTAGTAGTTTTGCGATCCTTTAATTAAATATATGTAATTTTGTGAGATTTACTGATAATAACGATCTAATATATATAAGATGGGTATTACAAGTTATAACCAGGTGGTCAAGGACGGTAGAACTGACATACATCGATCGAGAACTGCCTGCAAACAGACGCGAGACGCTTATTCAACTCAACAGCGTCAACAGACAGACATTGCCAACGAAACTAAAACTCGTCTTATTGAGACACATAAAACTCTAGTAGATATTGTTGCAGCTCGAATAATTAGCAGGTGAAACGCGCGACGGGTAGTTCTTGCCGCACTTGTTGAGGATGATGCTGAGGTCGACGGGCAGGTTGAGGTTGATGAGCCGAGCACGTTAGCCTTCAGAGCGGTGCAGAGGCAGACGGCGGCGTCGAGGGTCGGCGATACCGGCCAGCAGCGGGCAGCAATCGTCCGGGCCGCGCCCAATCTTCACACCGATCAGCCCGTTGAGCAAGGTTGGCGCACACCCTCAGCTTCAGGGCGTCGATCGGGCAGCGGCCGTGATCGTCGTTGCGACGGCGGCGTCGGGGCAACTGGCTTGCCGGTGCAGTTAGGTAATGCACACCCGAAGAACAGGATCAGGAGGGTCAGGGCAAGGAGGGGAGCGATCTTGTTGGAAGCCATTGCCTCAAGTGGTGAAGTGATCTAGCTAAGCTAGTAATGGTGCTAGCTAGTGGGAGTAGACAGTGCTTCAGCTTTGTGTTGGCGTGTGATGGTTATTTATAGATGATTGCTACTCCCCTCTGTGTTCCATTTTTATACACTACTACTTTAGGTACTTGCTCATAGATGCCGGTTTATTTAAAACCGATACCTATTGACCATTTATCACCTTCACATGAGGAAAAAAATATGTAACCGGCACTTTTGACAATTATAGGTGTCAATTCTAAATAAAAACTGGCACCTGAATTTTTCAAACACCTAATAATATATTATAAGATACCAGTTCTTCGAAAACCGGCACCTGAAAAAAATTGAGCCGAACCGAGCCACCACTTAACCCCACCAAAGTCATCATGCATCCACTCCATCCTTACCGATCCGCTTGCTTCTCTCTCTCTCTCTCTCTCTCTCCTCTTCTGTCTCGCACTTGTCCTCTCCTCCCTCCGCAACGTCTCTCTTCCCTCCGCGCCA
>CM020180.1:2613587-2643493 GCA_009805545.1 Oryza longistaminata
CGGTGCTAACTTTACTGTTATTTCCGTTTGCAAGACTACAAAAACTAGTTAATATAAATGGAAACTAGAGAAATTTGAATTGCTACATGAATGATGAACATCATTTCACGAAACCAAATGATAAAATTATGCAAGGTACAAATTCCACTAATGAGAAATAGAAACAGCTAATTTACACTGAAACTTATACAATGTAGAGTATATACTTTGGTGCTATTAAAATTTTACAATCATAAATACATACCATGAAGTATAAGAAGGGAATAACGATGATATTGGCAAACCTGAAATTCAATTATAAGGATGGAATTCAGTAAAAAAAATATTGTAAGGATGAAAGGTTAAAAATCTACCATGAAAGGCTCACAGGCCGCATCAATGGAACAAGCTAAGCTAATGACAAGATAAATAAAGATGCAAAAGGATGCAAGAAACAACCAATTTACAATTTTGCTTCAATAGTCGACCACGCGTTACAAGCTAGAACTTTCCTTTTAGCCCCTTAATTTTAGACACTAATACTCCCTTTATTTTTTTAACTTTTAACGTGACATTTGACCATATTTTTTTTCATATTTATACTAAATTCTTGAATAAGACGAATGATTAAACATTATGCCAAAAGCCAACTGAGTCATCTATAAAAAAGAAAAAATGGAGGTAGTACAAAATAATCCTCTATAAGATAAATTCGGGTGAACTAGAAATGACTGATAAAGCATTCACATTTTGCAATGCTGGAGGAAATGAAAAAAAAATGGATATGCAAACATAATAGGGTCCGTCTAATACTTGAGCAACCATGGGTCCACGGTGTGCCGATCACGTTTACACACCGAAGATGATTTGCTAAGGCGCGAGCACGACGACTCAGATTTCTCGGTTATGTTTCCACGCTCGTAGGCTTCCACGTGCATCTTTTCTCTCTTTTTCTAGAATTCAGCCCAACAAAAGCAACATGGCCCAGTAAAGAAATATATTTTATATATAAACTTTACATGTCTAAAATATATATACATATATAGAAGAAGAGAAATTTTTATATAGAAATTTGTGCATGTAAATTTTTATAACATAAATTTCAACTAAATTCAACGACATGTAATCTGTCCCAAAAAAATATATGTAATAAATTTTATACATAGAAACTTATGTATAGAACTTTATACGTATAAAGTTTGTATCATATATACAAATTTAAATGAATTCGTAGAATAAAAAAAAGAAAAATCATGCATGCGGGTTGTGAGGCCTAAATGGTTGTGCTCACCTAAAATTCAACTTGGTCAAATAAACTAAATGGGAAAGAGTAAAGCCAAAGGAAAAGACTAGCCTAAAATGAAGAAGTGGCTATATTCGTATTAGAGCCAAAGAGAATATTCACGCTTCATGTTATAGATGGCCATATGGCCCGGGGCCCGAGGGCCCAGCCGAAGACACGGCCATTTGGCTGGGCCTAAGCACGGCATGGCCCGATTGGTGTCAGGTCCGTGTCGGCATGGCCCGACAGTTGGGCCATGCCTAGGCCGATGCCTTGGCACGGTGGGCCGGCCCGGCACGGCACGATCGAAGAAAATAGTATAGGGATCCAAAATAGACTTAATCAACCATATAAGGCAATGCCAAAAGAGAGGAGTAATACAAAATAGACTTATTTCTAGTCATATTAGACAGCCCAAAAAGTTGAGGGACGAAAAAAAGACTTATTCTATGAAGAAGCACGATGAGTTGCCGTGCCTTCTAGCCGGACCGATATGGCCTGAGTCTTATAGGGCCATGCCTGGGACGTGTGTGCAGCCCGTGAGCTGGCACGACACGGCTTGACATGTAGGTTGGGCCGTGCTTGTCCGACTGACCTCGGCCCAGGCATAGCTGTACTTGGGTCGTGCCGAACCGGGCGGCCCATTTGGCCATCTATACTTCGCGTGGCATATGGTATTGGTCAGAGTAAACTGATCGCGTGGGGGCGGGTGAACGCGAGCGCTCGTCCATTAGCTTTTTCGAATATAACATGAATAATAAGGAGATTGGAGAGGCAGTCAAGCAGGAAGCGAAGCACGCATGAACACGTATTTATGAAGCAGTGATCGATAGGAGGCGCGTACGTACATGAGACGAGGATGATGATCCAGATGTGGAAGAAGCGCATGTAGGGGATGCCCGGGTTGAGCGCCTTGCTGCGCTCCACGGCGCAGGCAGGGCAGCCCTCATGGTATTGGTACGCCGTCTCCAGCAATGGCGTCGCAGCGTCGCCTGCAGCCATCTCAGCTTCTTCCTCCTCTTGCTTTTGCTGTTCCTGAGCTCCTGCCTCCAGGGTGAGATGATGAGATGTCTCGGTTCACAACCAACCAGCTGATTTATTATGTCGGTCGATAGCGAACTGACGTTGGCTCGATTCGCCATTAACTATTGCGATCTTGAGCCTGCGTGGCATTGTTGTTAGTCTCACACTCGAGCTCAATTAATCTCCATCTCCACCGCGAGTCCGACGAAAAATCAATGTAGTGCACAACACTGAGCGTATCAATGGCGACTGTTTTTGAATGTGAGAGATTGACAGATGGTGATGGCTATGGTGATGTCTCTGTTGTTGTTTAATTTGCTGATATGTCTCTACCATGCCACTGTTGAAATTATAAGCACATAATGATTTAATTTATTCCATAAATAAATTATGACATTGCATATATAAACTAGCATGAACGCATCATAAGATCTACACATGTAAACTAGACAGTACAACATGAACAGAACAAATATGCGCAACATATTGAGCACGTACCGAGGGTACCGGAAGACCGGTTGCTCAGCAGGAATCACTCGCGGTGCGGGTGTTGACGACGAAGTGCGGCACGCGACGAAGAGGAAGACGAGCCGTCGTGGACGAACAGGGAGCAGTCGCACGAAGCACTTCCTAAAAACCTTGTTGCCGCCTTCTCCCGGTGTAGAACGTCGAAGACAGAGGTTCCAGAGACCTGCTCTCCCGATCGCCGGTGCACGCCGGGGAGCGGGATGGAGTAATCTACGAGCGACGGCGCAGCACAGAGTAGGAGGCAAACCCTAGATTGATTTTGTGTAGGTTGCGTGGAGGCGGCGGCTCGGTTTATATAGAGAAAGGTCACTTGATCAGGGCGCCCGCACGATCTCCACTCCGCGTAACCGAACCGGATAAGTCGCGCGTAACCTATCCGGACTCCACGCCGTTTTCACGCACCGGATTTTTCGGAATGTTTCCAAAACAAATGAATCCGAATCCCGCAACGAAACTGCAAAAGGAGGCTGCATCTGCGAAAGGGTGAGGAACCAATTTTGACGGATCATTCGACGCGTACGTCGTGCACGCGCGCCGCCATGCCAGGCGAGGCGAGGCGAGCTCGCACGTGTGTTCCCCCTCTTCTCTCCACCACACATGCTTCAAGTGGCTAGGAGGGCATCCTCCCTTTTAAGGAGATCCCCCTCTCCTAGGATAAGCAAGGTGGTACTAAACTCCCCATACATGTCATCCCATGAGGTGGGCTTTAATGATTTTCCAAAGAATTAATCTTCAAGTGGGCTAAGACCCATCTATTAATTCCAACAATCCCCCACCAAATCTCAAAATCCCACTGAGATTTGCCTTTTTCAATATACTGTTTATATACCAGTGGTTCAATGGAGACCGATTAAGGTTGAACATCCACCTAGAACTCCAAGCTACACTTACTCACAACTTGAACAATGGACTACGCCTTGAATTGCAAATCTTGTGCAAGCAAGTTTCACTCAGAGTCTTATCTGGTACTAGACCGTCTGTAGACTACCCCTCGGGTGGAGCGTATAAGTCATACTCCTAGGTCTATAGTAAGCTTCCTAGAAGATTCACCCAAAATCTCCATAGACTGCGACCAACAGTCAAGCTCACAAAGGTGAGTTCTTTCAAGAATGCTCTGCAGGACAACATCTTCGCTAATTAAAGCCAACAGAACTCATTAAGGCATAGCCAACCTACCTTGCAGCTCACGAGAGTACATGCATCTTCACTTGGAGAGGGTATATATATTGGTACTCTCCTCTAGTTTATTAATGGTTTGTTCTTCCCAGGATCTAATTCACGGGATCTCCGATCACATAGACTGGGTTACCACCATAGTATAACTCACATGGGTCTCAAACACATCTCCTTCGATGCATTGTCTATCACATTTCGTGATAGTCCCTTCGTGAAGGGATCTGCCAGGTTTCTCGCTGTTTGGATGTAATCCAACGTTATAACTCCGGAGTTTCTTAATTTCCTGACAGACTTCAATCGTCTTTTCACATGTCTAGACGATTTCATATTATCCTTAGAACTATTCACTTTGACAATTACCGTTTGATTGTCACAGTTCATAAGGATAGCCGGCACCGGTTTTTCAACAACAGGCAGATCCATTAATACATCACGCAGCCATTCTGCCTCAACAGTAGCAGTATCCAATGCCGTCAGCTCTGCTTCCATGGTTGACCTCGTCAAAATGGTCTGTTTGCAAG
The DNA here is from genome assembly GCA_009805545.1 of Oryza longistaminata. Lineage (NCBI taxonomy): Eukaryota > Viridiplantae > Streptophyta > Magnoliopsida > Poales > Poaceae > Oryza > Oryza longistaminata. The sequence goes on from CM020180.1 coordinate 2,618,097, forward strand.
ACCTCCATAAAACAGCACCACCACCCAGTGTGAAAACATATCCACTAGTGGCTTTGATCTCATCCACATCAGAGATCCAGCTAGAATCACTATAACCCTCCAGTACCGCAGGATACCCAGTATAGTGAAGCCCCAATTCCACAGTTCCTTTCAGATAGCGCATTACTCGCTCAAGCGCACGCCAGTGATCATCTCCCGGATTAGAGGTAAATCGGCTCAACTTGCTCACAGCAAAGGAGATATCAGGCCTAGTGGCACTAGCCAGGTACATCAACGAGCCAATGATTTGGGAGTATTCCAGTTGATTCCTAGCAATTCTCTTATTCTTGCGAAGCAACAAGCTAGGATCAGAAGGTGTTAGAGAAGGCTTACTATCAATGTAGCCAAAGCGATTCAAAATCTTCTCCACATAATGGGACTGCAAGAGTGTAATCCCATTCTCACCTCTAATTAGCTTAATGTTTAAGATAACATCAGCTACTCCCAAATCCTTCATATCAAAATTTTGAGACAAGAATGATTTAACCTCATTTATCACCTCAAGGTTTGTCCCAAATATCAGTATGTCGTCAACATACAAGCACAAAATAACTCCCTCACCCCCACCATGGCGATAGTACACACATTTATCTGCCTCATTGACTGCAAAGCCTGCAGATGTCAATGTTTTGTCAAATTTCTCATGCCATTGCTTAGGAGCTTGTTTCAGACCATACAAAGACTTCAACAATTTGCACACTTTGCCTTCTTGACCTTCAACTACAAACCCATCAGGTTGATCCATATAGATCTCCTCATCCAGCCCTCCATTAAGAAAAGCTGTCTTAACGTCCATTTGATGAACGAGAAGACCATGTGAGGCTGCTAGGGAAAGTAGCACACGAATTGTGGTCAATCTAGCAACAGGTGAGTAAGTGTCAAAGAAATCTTCGCCTCCTTTCTGAGTATAGCCCTTAGCAACAAGCCGAGCCTTGTACTTTTCAATAGTACCGTCAGGCCTAAGCTTCTTCTTCAACACCCACTTGCACCCCACAGGTTTACACCCATAGGGTCGCTCTGTCACCTCCCAAGTCCCGTTAGCGATAATGGAAGCCATGTCGCTACGGACAGCCTCCTTCCAGTAGTCTGCATCAGGAGATGCATATGCTTCTGAAATTGACTTAGGAGTGTCATCCACGAGGTACACAGTGAAATCATCACCAAAAGACTTAGCCGTCCTTTGTCTCTTACTCCTTCGAGGAGCTTCACTGACATCCTCCTCAGAGACAAGTTCATGTGTATGTTCAGTTTGTTCTGGTGGTGTGATTGAACTGGGAATTATTTCAGAGGGTTGGTTCGAACCACTATGTGTATCCTTCATTGGGAAAAAGCTCTCAAAGAAGGTAGCATCACGAGACTCCATAATTGTACCAACATGCATGTCCGGTACCTCGGATTTAACTATTAAAAATCTATAGGCAATGCTATGATGAGCATATCCCAGAAAGACACAGTCCACAGTCTTAGGTCCAAGTTTGCGCTTCGTCGTTATTGGTACATTGACTTTCGCCAAGCACCCCCATGTGCGCAAATAAGAAAGTGATAGTTTTCTCCCAATCCATATCTCAGATGGTGTTTTGTCCTTATTTCTGTTAGGAACTCTGTTTAACACATGAGTTGAGGTCAACAATGCCTCCCCCCACCATGCCTTAGGCAGTCCCGCGGTGTCCAACATGGCATTCACCAAGTCAGTCAGTGTGCGGTTCTTCCTTTCAGCAATCCCATTAGACTCGAGAGAATAGGGAGGCGTCCTCTCATGTATGATGCCATGGTCCTCACAGAATAAGTCAAACTCGTTCGAGAAAAACTCTCCACCACGATCAGACCTAAGCCTTTTTATCTTTCTGTCAAGTTGATTTTCAACTTCTGCCTTATAAATTTTAAAATAGTCTAGAGCCTCGTCTTCTGTTTTCAACAAGTACACATAGCAAAATCTAGTAGCATATTCAATCAACGTCATGAAATATCGTTTTCCACCCTTCGTCAACACCCCATTCATTTCACAAAGATCTGAATGTAGGAGTTCTAGTGGTGCCAAGTTTCTCTCCTCGGCAGCCTTGTGAGGCTTGCGAGGTTGCTTCGATTGCACACAACTATGGCACTTAGAACCTTTGACAATGGAAAACTTAGGAATTAAACACATGCTGGAAAACCGAGACATCAAGCCAAAATTAATATGACATAAACGTGAGTGCCAAACATTAGCCTCATCATCCACACTGCCACAAATATGGTTCACAGACTTATTGCAGAAATCAGAAAGGGAAAAGCGGAACAGGCCTCCGCACTCATAACCTTTACCAATAAAATATCCATGTTTAGACACGACTACTTTATTAGACTCAAAAACCAACTTAAATCCATCTCTAGTCAGACGGGAGCCACTAACAAGATTCCTGTCGATAGAAGGGACATGATGCACGTTCTTCAGCTGCACGATCTTGCCCGAAGTAAACTTCAGATCTACCGTGACAACACCATGAACAGAAGCATGTGACCCATTCCCCATTAGGACGATGGAACCCCGTGCGACCTGATAAGAAGAAAACAATGAGATGTCAGAACAAACATGTACATTGGCCCCTGTATCAACCCACCAATTAGTAGACTGATTAACTAAAAAAACAGTAGGTAAATTACCATACCCGCTTCCATCTCCAGTGTTGCCAATGGTCACATTAGCAGACTTAGAAGTCTGCCCTGCAAGTGCCTTCATCCCCTTGCGCTGTGGACACTTCCTAGCCAAATGACCAACTTGGCCACACACAAAGCAAGTCCTCTCATCCTGACTAGGATTGTTGTTGTTCTTCTTCTGCTTCTTGAAGTTGGTGGTCTGCTGAGCTTTGTATTTCCCCTTGCTCTTGTTCTGGGCCTTGTGCACAACATTGGCACTGGACTGCCCACCATCGCCCTTAGACGCAGCATCTTTTTCCCGAGCTTTCTCCTCAACATCAAGAGACACTATCAACCCCTCAACGGAGTATTCCTGTCTCTTGTGTTTGAGTGCAGTACCGAAACTTCTCCAAGATGGAGGTAATTTCGCAATAATGCACCCGGCCACAAATTTGTCGGGTAAGACACACTTAAGAAGTTCGAGTTCCTTAGCCATGGTTTGTATCTCATGAGCCTGTTCCACTACAGAACGGTTGTCAGCCATCTTGTAGTCATGAAACTGCTCCATGATATACAGATCATTGCTAGCATCAGTAGCACCGAATTTAGTATTCAGTGCATCCCACAACTCCTTAGCGTCGGTCATATGCATATACACCTCGACCAGACGATCACCAAGAACGCTAAGAATGCATCCCACAAAGAGAGTAGTGGCTTCCTCGAATTGCTTCTGCTGTTCAGCAGAAAGAACTCCTTCAGGTTTGCCAGTACTCACCCAGAAGCATTTCATAGCCGTCAGCCACAGAGTGACCCTGATCTGCCATCTCTTAAAATGCACACCGGTGAATTTATCCGGCCTCAATGCATCGGCAAAACCAGCCATAGTAAAATCACAGCGCCTAAAATAAGGTTTTTGGATTGTTGAAATTATAAGCACATAATGATTTAATTTATTCCATAAATAAATCATGACATTAAAGATGAAAACTAGCATGAACGCATCATTAGATCTACACATGTAAACTACACAGTATAACATGAACAGATCAAATATGCGCAACATATTGAACACGTACCGAGGTGGCTGGAAAGACCGTTGGGCTCCGCCTTCGGTTTCCTCGACCAACTTTCCTTCGCAGCAGCGGCGTCTACGAAGGCAACGCAGCACGCGAGCGAAGAGGAAGACGAGTCGTCGCGGACGAACAAGGAGCAGTCGCGCAAAGCGCTTCCCAAAAACCTTATTGCCGCCTTCTCCCGGTGCAGGACGTCAAGGCAGAGGTTCCGGAGACCTGCTCTCCCGATTGCAGGTGCACGCCGGCGAGGCAGGATGGAGTAATCTACGAGCGACGGCGCAGCACGAGAGTGAGGCAAACCCTAGATTGATTTCCGTGTGTTGCGTGAAGACGGCGGGTCGGTTTATATAGAGAAGGGTCGCTTGATCAGGGCGCCCGCACGATCTCCATGCGCGTAACCGAACCGGATAAGTCGCGCGTAACTTATCTGGACTCCACGCCGTTTGCACGCACCGGATTTTTGGAACGTTTCCAAAACAAAAACGAATCCGAATTGCAGCAAAACAAAACTGCAAAAGGAGGCTGCATCTGCGCAAGGTGAGGAACCAATTTTGGCGACCATTCGACGCGCCGCCTCCCTGCCCTGCCTGCCAGGCCAGGCCAGGCGAGCGAGCGCGCCGTGTGTTCCCTCTCTTCTCTCCACCACACATGCTTCAAGTGGCTAGGAGGGCATCCTCCCTTTTAAGGAGGTCCCCCTCTCCTAGAATAAGAAGGTGGTACTAACTCACATGCATGCCATCCCATGAGGTGGGCTTTTGTGATTTTCAAAGAATTAATCTTCGAGTGGGCTAAGGCCATTCATTAATTTCCAACATCCAATTCTGCACTAAACAAACGACGAAAATGGGTAAGAACAAGCACGTATCAACTGCTGAGCTGCATGCTTTCCGAGCACCAAGTAGGAGAAATACCACACTGGTGGAGAAACCATCTTTGGTCGGTCGACAAATTCCACAATAGTCCCGGTTGTAATAAAAACCGGGACTAAAGATTATCTTTAGTCCCGGTTGAAAAGGTTAGAGCTACTTTTTGATCTTTGGTCCCGGTTGGTGTTACCAACCGGACTAAAGATCATTTTTAGTCCCGGTGCAAAAAAGGATAGGTGATGTCAGACCCCTCTAATATCTTTAATCCCGGTTTAGTCGGTTGGTGAACACCAACCGGAAAAAGATGGCGGCATGCGCGGAGAGATCGAGGCGTACGCGTGACTCGGATCGAGAAATATCCTCCTCCTCTCCTCACACCCTATCTATTCTTCTCCTCTCCTCCGATCCCCTTCTCCGCCATCTTACGCGCTGAGGATCCTCTCCTTCTCTCCTCTCCCCCACTCATCCTCTCCTCCTCCCTCCCCTCCCCTCCGGCGGGCGGGCGGAAGCAGCGGCGGGATGGAGGCCGGCCGGTGGGCGGCCGGCACAAGGGTGGCGGGATGAGAGTCCGGCCGGCACCGCCGGCGCGGGGGCGGCGGGATGGGAGGCCAGCACAGGACAAAGAGGCAGGTAGATGGAGGCCGGCCTCGCACTCCCCTCCCGGGCCCAGATCTGTGGATGATTTTTTCTTTTCTTTTTTGATGATTTGTGGATGTTGATTTCTGAATGTTGATTTGTGAATGTGTTTGCGAATGTTTATGTGAATGGTTTTGTGAATGTATATGTTGTGAATGAATATGTGTGAATGTATTTGTGATGTTGTGAATGAATATGTTTACTGTGAATGAATCGATATGAACGAAGGAAAAAACTGAAAAAAAAAATAAAAGAGAAAGAACCAAAGGAGGAAAAAAAAGTCTTTAGTCCAGGTTGGTAAGATCAACCGGGACTAAAGATGCCTGCGTCAGTCACGTGGCTCAACCAAACACCAACCGGGACTAAAGATGGATTTTTAGTCCCGGTTATTTCACCCGGGACTAAAGATGGGTATTTTTAGTCCCGGTTGTATAACCGGGACTATAGGGGGGTTTCCAACCGGGAGTAAAGCCCCTTTCTCCACCAGTGCCAAGTCAACGCGTTGACGTCCTGTGACTATAGATAAAATCGCTCTCAAAACTATTAAGAGAGATCAATTGATCTGGTTTTTACAGTTAGAGAGACACTTCATAAGTTCATTAATTTCTATTGTTGAGAGAAGCAAATCAAACTCCACTATACCGAACCATGCTAGTTGTGACGGGCCTAAACCATCACCTCTGACGGATTCGGCCCCTCGTCAGAGATTAGTGGTCAGTGATGACTCTCTTCACCTTTGACGGGTGAAGGGCCATCAATGGTGACCAGCCCCTATGACGGGCCACGTATAGAACCCGTCATAGGTAACTATTATCTCAAACGACCCATTAGTTTGTGAGCCGTCAGTGATGTCTATAATCCAGCAAAAAAAAGGAAAAATAGATTGCAACCCGTCACAGGTGTGAAAAAACCCTAGCAAGAAAATTGGCGCACGCTGCCATGGTGGTGCTTGCTGTCACCGCATCACCATGAAAAAACTTCAAACTGACCGATGGTTCATTGTCCTCCATCACCGCATCACCATCTCATATAGCAATCATTCACAGAGGGGGATGGCAAGTGTCGACGTTTGATGTTGCGATTCCGGTATTTGCATAGTATGGGGATCGTTGGTACTAGGATATATGCGAGACTGAGGAAAAAGAGATGGAGACGAGGATTTTTATATAGGTTCGGGCCCCTGAATTGTCAGGTAATAACCCTACATCCTGTTGGCCGAAGCCGGTATTGCTCTTATTCACCAGAATCACACCAGTGCAATATTTGGGGTAGCCTATCTAACTGTTGTCAACTTGGCGGTCTGTAGTATTGACTCGTAGTCGACAACAAGGTAGCCTTCCTCCTCGTATCCGCATCCGGCAAGAACAGAGACAGCGCTATATCTCTCCTGACGGTGGCCATAGGAACCGTAGGGGACTAGCCATGCCTATCTCTGAAGTCGATATCTGGCGTCTTGTCTTGGCGTATGTTGGCTTGTATGTTGTGGCTTCTGTTGTTCCGTGTATGTTGATTGTGTCCCTTCTCCTCCTAGGGGGTCTTGTATTTATACCCATAGGTGTCCTCTTGTCCAAGTAGAACTAAGGAAACCAATATGGATACAATCCGAGTAGTCCTTGTCGTTTCCATGTAGAACTCTGGTTGTCTTTCCTTATGCGGAACTCCTCCTATATCCGAAGGTTGTTTCCGTATAAGACATGGTATGTAGTGGGTCCTGCCGAGATTTAGTCGACTACTATTAGCTATGTGGTATCCATAACCCTGACAGCAAGAATTTATCATACAACAATATCATATCATTCACAAAAGGGGCACACTGGCCGACGGTTCGTCGTCCTCCATGACGAACCAGCGACGGGAGACGCAGGTGGAGGCGCCGCGCTCGCAGCCGCCAGGGAGGCGGCGGAGGATCTCGAAGAGGCACTCCTCTGCTGCTGCACCACCAAACAAAAATCAAGAAACAAGAAACCACCATTAGAGCTCATATTCTCAAACCAAACACCTCAAATCAACAACAACAACAAAAAGAAGAAGATTTAAGTAAAAAAAGAAGAAGAAGAAGAAACCCACACGACTGCCTGGTGGTGGGGTTGGAGGATGTGGTACCTGGCGTTCAGATCTGCGCATCCCCGGCCTCGTGGGAGGTCGGATCCGGCGGCTAGCGCGGTCAGTGGCGGAGGTGAGGAGGCGTCGGTGGCGTTGGTGGCCAGGAGGCGGGGGAGGCGCCGGCGGAGGTGGAGGTGTAGGTGGCGGCGCTGGCGGCGGAGGCGGAGGCGGAGGCGGAGGCGCGGCTAGAGGTGTCGCCGGCAGAGGCAGCAGAGGTGGAGAGCGCTGCGCCGTCGGGCCTCGGCCGCTTCCCCTCCCTCCGTCGTCCGCACCCGCGCCTTCCCTCGCCCCTGCCGGTCCGCCGCCGCCGCGCGCTCCCCTCCCACCCCTGCCGACCCGGCGCCGCCGCGCCTACCATCCGCCCTTGCCGGATCTGGCGGCCGGGCCGGTGCTGCCGCCGCCACCCCACTGGCCCGGCGCCGTCGTGCCTCCCTTCCCGCCCCTGCACAGCTAGAGAAAGAGAGGAGAGATAGAGAAGAAGTGCAAGAGATCCGCTGGGAGAGGAAATATCTCCTCCAAGTGTAAGATTTGGATATATATGAGATACTATACTGAACCTGGGGTGCGGTGTATTAGAACGCAACCCACCCCCTACCCTCCTCACCCCACCAGCCCACCCCCCCCCCCCCCCCAACCCCACCGCACCATTTTTATCTCCGGAGTAATTTGTTTACTGCTAAAAACACCTAGCATGTATATATAGTGGTTTACCGTCTCTTACGGTTATTTCTATTTATTTTCCACCAGCCTGTATCCGATTTTTGTGGATCTGGGAACGGCTGGCCAGAGCGCGGTGGTGATGGCGGGCACAGGAAGGAGGCAGCGGCGTCCTGGATCTGTTCTCGCCGGTGGCAGCGGTGAGGAGTCACCGGATCTGGTGGATTTGTCGATGAGGACAGGTGGAGTGCCGTCGCCGATCTTCAACTTCCCCTCTCCTGCGAGCTTCCTCCCATGTCGGCTTCTGCTAGCCACGGTAGGATCGGTGCCGCTATCGAGATGAGCCAGATCCGGCATCTACCTTCCACAGCTCCCCACCGAGGTGAGGCAATATAGCATCATCCCCTGTATTTTTTGTTTGATCTCTGTGACATGCAGCATAGCAGAGCATACGATTCCAAAATAACTTGCAGTCTTCTGTTTCTATTGCTTCCAGAACAGGATGCAGACACAAGTTGAATGATTAGACCCCAAGAGAGACTAATTTCTTTGATGCTCTTTAGATGTCATCGGTTTGTGTCCCATGCATGTACGGCTGTAGTGGCCGTTTTCCAAATTAGATACGGTAGGAAGGTAATGAGATACACCTAATCATGCTTCCATTGCCAAATAATTTGCTAATCATGGTTTGCCATACGGCAAGCAGGATTTGATCCTTTTCCAACAGATCCTCACAGGTGGCTCCACACAGCTGGCAGCGACGGGGTCGACGACATAGATCGAGCGCCTTCCATCCACAACATCCGACGACATCGGCTACAGCTAGGTTCAGTTCATAAATTGTGTGTTATTAATCAGCGATATTTGCAGCTTTTTAGCCTGAAGCACCCAATTACCTTTTCTACATCTTCAGTTAACAACACTCTAATTTTTCGGTGCCCTTTTTTTGGTGTTGGAATCCATGTTCTTTTCTAAAAGTGTGGCACGTTTTGTTCTTTGATGCGCGATGGTGATGAGAAGAAAGCAGCTGTTTAGAATCCCTGCAGTTCTGCCATTTTTCATTTGCATTCTCGTGATGTTTTTTTATCTGTTATTCAGCTCAAATATAAATACTTGGCTGCAGTTGTAGGCTCTCCTAATTTTGATTTGGTCCTCTGAATTTGATTGCTATGGTAATGGCAGCTGCTACTCTGTCACCGGATGGATTGAGGAGCACCTGAGCTGAGGTTATGGTTGATTACACTTAACCCTTTCGTGATTCTCCAACTAAATATGAAAATTGTACTGGTTGGAGGATTTGAGAACATGCTGCAATCTTCAGCACGAGGAATTTCTATAGCATGAAGCAAGAGAGAGAAAGTGCGACGACATTGTTTGTGAAAAATAGACTCGATGTTAACTCCTGTATATATATATTTCTTTCAATTGGCTTTTCTTCAAATGGATTGTAAGAAGCATGAACACTGAAACAGAGGTACTGTAGTTTAGTAAGGTTTGCTCTAATATGTAATAGTGACTTGGTTTACTAAGAGAAATTTTGTGACAAGATTAATATGTTATGTTGAGAACCATCGGTGTAATTTAGTTACTAAGAGAATGTTGAGAACCATCAGTGTAATAGTAACTTGGTTACTAGAGAAATTTTATGGCAAGTCAATATGTTGTGTTGAGAACCATCGGTGTAATAGTAATTTATTTACTAATAGGAATCTCGTGGCGATACAATACGTTAATTCTAAGTAATTTACTTACTATAAGAAGGTATATGAACCAATTGGGAATACTAATATCCTAAGTAATTATTTTACTAAGAAAGAGCTGACAACTACATGAGAGCAATTCATTTAATGTGAGAAGGAACCAAATCGAGAAGGCTGAAAACAACTGAGAGTAATCCATTTACTAGAGAAGAAATAAATTTGGGAGTGCAGGAGTGTTAGTAACTTATTTAGAAATAATTTGGGAGTGCAGGAGTGGTAGTAACTTATTTACTCATACACTGATAGACTCAGTAATTTTTTACTAATGGGCCAATCCGAAAGAAGTGTGGAAGGAAAGAAAAAAGTGTGGGCTATTTTCTGCGGGATTGATAGTGTGGGGAACTTTTTGTAAGTAACTTGTTTACTTATCGAACTAAAACCATTGATAGTAATTGATTTACTTAACGAAATTTTTTTTTGGAGAGATAGTAATGGGGAGTTTGTGCGGATGGATGAGGGTGGGGGGTTGCCGGGGGGCTAGGGTGGGGGGTGGGGAGGGGATGCTGTGAGGGGAGTAGTTTTGTATAGCGCACCCTGGGTGCGGTTTAGCGCATCCCTATATATATGAAAATGATTCTATACTCCAGGAGTACATACTCCCTCTCTCCATCCACCGTTCATCCACAATCTGATCTAGGTCCTGTATCCGGCTCTCCTAACGGATGTATACGCAGTGAACCCGTTTCGATTTATATGAAAAGAAAATAATTCCTGTTGTTAATTATCCCCCCCCCCATAATCGGAACAGACACCCACATCGAGCCCGTTTCATCAAACAACTCGATCTCATCGGTGTTCCCAGGCGGCGGTGCCAGCTCGATCCATCGCGTTCCGCGCGTTCCCAGGCGGACGACGTCAGCCAAGGATATATATATATATATCACCGCGTCGCGGCGGTGGCTAGCGGCGGTACTGAGAAGCGATCTCTACTCATCCCAAAAGCTGCTCAATCGTTCCTTCCTCACCGGCGATAGATACTGAAACAGAGGTAATCGACCTGGAGATGCTACCAGCCATTAGTGTCACCGGAGGAGAGGTCAGCGATCTTGGGTCAGCGGAGTGCAGGAGCGGGGCAACCGTACGTGGAAAAATCGACGTACGGGTCACAGTAGCGGCGATCAACAAAAGCAGTAGGTTAGTATTGATGTATTTCTACGTCAAGATCAACACACATCTAATTTTGTCATGTTTGCAGGGGGGCACAAGAGAATTAGTTTATCAGCACTGTCGAAGGCGTATGCCCTAGAAATTGATGCCTGTGATTGAATATCTTGATGTCTATAGAGAAGGATTATGTTTACGTAGTTCGGTCCATGCATGCTTTCAGTTTCATTTCGGATGCCCCTGTAGATGCATAAGCTGGTTTTTTTTTTGGGATCAAGTATCTGCTGCTTTTACACATGAATGTTTATATGCTACCTTGCTTGCTATGCTAGTCTGTATAAACTGCAATGTTCCCGGAGGTGTATGTGCTATTTGCTTAATTTTTACCGACAGACATATACACCACATTTTTCCTTAGAGAGAGTGTATGCTGCTTTATTTCCAGTAGGGGTATGAAATGATTTTTTTTTTGTCCAGAAGAATATGCTTTCCATGCCGGGATATGTACTGATTTTTTATAACAGACGTATTAACTGAACTTTTGTATATACTGCATTTATATGGAGTGGTAAATACTGAATTTTTCTTTGAAGGGGTATGTACTGATCACTTTGTTAGACAATAGTATATACAATGCATTTTCGATAAATATGCAGAATTTTTCAATAGAGGGGGTTTATGCTGATTTTTCTTTCTACAGAAGTTTATACTGGACTTTGTATATATGTACTACATTGAAGTTTATACCGGACTTTGTATATATGTACTACATTTTTCCATGGAGAGCTATATGCTGAATTTTTCTATGGTTGGGTATATACTGAACTTTGTCAAACAAAAGTATACACTGCATTTTCCATAGATATGCTGGATTTTTTCAATAGAGCGGTACATACTGGCTTTTTTACACCGAAAGAGTAGTAACATACTGAAAAAGAAAGAGAAAAGAATAGTATGTATTCCACCAAAAAAAGGACGGTATGTACTCCTTCAACGAAAATTCAGTATACACTACAAATTTAGAAAAGTGGTATATACTACAAATCTAGAACAAGTAGTATATGCTAGTACTCTAGAGATGGTATATACTACGAGTACTAGTCTCTGCCTTTCAGAGATTAAGGCTTTCTATCTCGTATTACATTTATTGATGCGTCAAATATTTTCTTACTGATGCTGATATAGTATTTTTAATATTTTCTTGTAGAACGATCGCCATTTGGAGTAAGGAAACTAAAACAAATGACTCCACGTATCTGAAGCCGCAAAAGACCAAAAGCAGAGTCATACAAACTGCAATTTTTATAAGGAAAGAAAAGCAATATATACTTGATAAAAAAAGGATCTTCAATGAGAAATGTAGTATATACTGAACAAAGGAGCAGTATACTCCTTCAACGAAAAAAATGAGTATATACTCATTTAACGAGAAATGTAGTACATACTTACCAAACAAAGAAATCTTCAATGAGGAATGCATTATATACTGACTCTTTACTTACTGAAGAAAGATCGAACAGTATATACTCCTTAAAAAAAGTATATACTACTAATTCAGAAAAGTAGTATATACTACAAATATAGAACAAGTGGCATATACTAGTACTCTAGAGATAACGGTATGTACTAATTAAGTACTTTATACTTCTCAAACTAGCTTTCAGTATATACCAGATCCTCAAATAAAAAGTATATACTCTTCTAAATAGGGATACAGTATATACTGGTTCTTAAAAAATAAACCTAATCTAAAATAAAACAGTAGTATACAAGTCACGAATTTGTAGGTGCATAAATACAGCGTTTCAAATTCATAGATGCAGGCATGCATGCAGACAACCCATGCCGACATGCATGGATTTTTTTTCAACTTAAATCTACTCAGATTATTCACTGTTCGGCTCACAAATAGGAGTTTAAAAAAAAAATCTCATCCGGCTGAGCAGGACCTTGTTGGATCCTATCCGATATATATATATACCGATATATATATATATATAGGTAAATTAAGTGGTGCTACATAGAGTATGGGCTCCAACAGCATCCACCGTTTAAGTGCTTTGAGATTCGTGCTACTCAACCTGGACTATTAGACCTGTTAGCGGGTTAAACCCGATTAGATCTTTCCATTTTTACTATACCCGCAGGATTGTATGCATGTACCAGTACTAGTGAAATACTAAATCACTGACGTGATTAACTCCCATCGTTTCCATATAAGCTTCCATGCACGTACTTAATTTCCATTTGAAATATTAATGTGATTGTGTAATAATTCATTTCCAAATTTGAGATGATACTGAATCAAATCCACTAATTTCGATGTAATTGATTTATTTCCATCAATACCGATTTATACTTTCTATTCTCTGTGTACATATACATTAGTAGAGATGGCATTCCATGTTTTACATACTGTTGTTGTTTCGACTCCATGCTGCTACACCGCCGGACGACGTCGGCGATATTCTCCGTCGACAAGCCGTTGCATGATCGGACGTGCCCGAGCTTCTTCGTCGTGGGCTGCTGGTTGTTCGCCATATCCGACGACGCAGCCAGGCCTCCACGAATCTTTGTCGCTAATCTTCATGAGCACGCCGCTGGTCGTCCGCAAGCCTCGTCGCAGCCACGATTGTTGTATGCTACTCCGTCCTTGAGGCTCAAGCTCGTTCCTCGCCCCACGAAGTAACTGGTTGCCACCTTTTTCAGGTACGTCAAATCAACTGGAACATATAAATTATCGCTTGTATTTTTTGGATTTTTTTAGGTACCAATGATTATTGTTCGTATTCTGTGTGTGTATGTACAGATGATTTTCTATTTTTAAAGGTATTTTAGTAACTGAATCCATGTGAAATCGATCATCTGGAACCCAAACAAACATGATTATATTGGATGATTGTAGGTAGTGATATGGGTGTTCATTTTCGCTGATGGTTTGCATGTGAACTAGCTGACTGAATTCAGCCCTCGATCACCACGTAGACGCAGTTCGGCTGCTTCCTATCTGCCTGCCATCTCTCCATGTCCTCATCGTCGTCATGGATATCAATTGCTTCGCGTTTCGTTCACCATTGCAAGTATGTTCCTATCATCATAAAGCAGGCTTCTTAATTTCAAATGCATAGGTTTTTGCAGCGAGCTTGACATTTGGTTGTACCTGTGTTTTGTAGGATGATGATGTTATGGAAAATTCTAAAGATTAGATGCTCTTTCATTCACCTGTCAATTGTGTCTGGACAAAACAAATGATCATTAATCCAATGGTAGAGATGTTCAACAATTTTGGACTTGCTGAACAAGGTTCCTGATGCTCATCAAGACAATTTTGAATGAACAAGTCCGATTTCCAGAAGACTGATTTCTTTTTTTTTTCTTCGACAACCTAGCAATTTATCTAAATTTTCACATCTACCCCCAAATTGTTCTTTGGTTTATTAATTCCAACATAGTTAGGTTAATTTCTCCTTGTAACTTGATTTTCTTTTTGTGTATATACCCTGTATAATAATAATAAATTTTTAAGTAATCCCTCCGGTTCCATATTAATGAGTACGAAAAATTAAATGGGGTATATAACCAATTTGATCGATTGTGAAAAATTAGCTTATACCCAATTTAAGAAAGCATGAAAAATTAAATTGTTGTATACCTGATTAATACGATTATATAAAAAAGAGTTCGATTAAATCGGGTGTATACCTGATTAATACGATTATATAAAAAAGAGTTCGATTAAATCGGGTGTATACACAAATTAAATGAGTATGAAGATTTAAACGTGTATATACCAAACTTAATCGCTAACCAAAAATCGGGTATATACCTAACTTAATCGATAAGCAAAAATCAGGTATATACGCTGGCGCAGAGATAAAACATAGTTGGCTTTGCCTGGTCTCCAAAAAAAATGCTATGAGAAACGAGCATACAATTCATTAATTCTTTTCAGTTTTAGTTAAAAGTAGAATATGGTTATAGACTTCTAGGAGAAGGTATATTTGTCACATACTTAGCCCTCGGAGATATAACCAATATAAGGGTGAAATACTTTTTTTATAAAAGAATTAAGCAGAAGACCGATCTATAGGTTCTATAATCCATACTTTAAATAAATTTAACTATAGTTAAAATAAACTATGCAAAAGTTCTCATTTCTATATATCTAGCGTATCGAAAGGTATATGTGTACATATATATATATTCGTCACACACGTAGCTAGCTAGCTAGCACGCAGTGATATAACCTATCGAATTGAAAGCAATTTTATTAGCTTATACCCTGACACAGTAAGTATATTATACATAATCATAACGATACATAGCCAGATAAAAATAGAAGATAGTTTATTCGATGGTCATGCAAACTATAATTTATTCCATGGTCATGCAAACTAATAAGGAGTGTATATATTACATATATACACCGGTACTATGTATATACCTACATGAATATCATACACATAGCAAACTATATTACATATGTACATCGCGGTACTATGCAATTATGCATATACCTACAAGAATCTATTTCATGCCATATACGTATCCACATAAATAGGGACAGCTACTATTTTCACAAAACAAACCGGTTATATACCTATGTAACTCATAGCACAGAGAAACCAAATCATTTGTGAATAATGTAGAATTTACATTTATACCGGAAAAACAAAACATTAATAAATACTCTAATTATTTTTTCCTTGGCCGGCTGTGGGAATAGAATCTAGGTATATATTCTAAAATAATTCACTCCCGTGATTTTAAGAAACAAAAACAAAACAGGAGTACATATACTTTATATACGTTATGCATACCCAAAATTAAGGATTATGATTTATCTGTTCAAATGTTTCCTTGATTTGCCATAATTATAGAAGTAAATCAAAGGGCATTAAATACGGCTTAATTAGTACAATGCATGCGCCAGTTTTTTTTGAACAGGGCATTGCACCTTCCAAATAAGAAATTAATACGGGTGTAAACCCGTTAATCTTAGAAACACATCAATCTCCTTGATCAAGATCTCATCTGACGATTTACACCCCTGGAGCCCATACACCCATGGTGCCCCATTTGGCCATCCTACATACATACATACATACATATATATATACATATATATATTATTATTTATATATATAATATATATATATATTATATATACACACATATATATATATATATATATATATATATACATACATACATATATATATATATATACACATATAGAACTACTACACAGGACCCTAAGGTAGCTTCATAGCACGCCTCACAAGCACCCCTCCAATCCCCTGTCCAGGCTCATCCCCACCTGTTGTTGCATAATTTTTTTACTATCATCTTCTTACCACCTCACTACCGATGAAGTAACAGTAATTTTTTTACTATTGTATCCCACCATTAAATCACCCTATTTATACCTTTTTTAATGCACAACAATAACTGACCATTTCATCTCTCTAATTTTTCCGTATTTCTGGATCAGGATGTTTCTCTCGTCACCGGCGATCGGAGCAGGCGTGCAGGAGAAAAACTCCCCTCGTCGCCGATGGAGATTGGCGGTGGCGGCGGCTCTTTGATGGAGGACGCGGCACCCTGAGTGAACAGTGGCGACCATGTCCGCGACGATGCAGCCGGCGACGTTAGGCGCAGGTTCCCCGAGAGGAGTCTGTTGGCGCAAGTGCCCTCGCCATCGATAGAGACCGGCGGCGATCCCCTCCTCTTCTGCGTGTCCCAACTCCCAAGCCACCTATAACCGCAGTGGAAGGGAGACGGAATGGTGGCCGACAGCGGCCTCAGATCCAACGGCGCGTCACCCCTTCGGAGGAGGACCACCATGCCGGAAAGGGCATCGGCGGCACCAGATCCGCTCATGGCATGGGTCTCGGAGGAGGCGGTTGGCGGCCAGCCGCTGAGGTCGCGGATGGCATGTCGGACAGGCGTCTACGGGCGGCAGCGGGCTGTGACATTGACATCATGATTTGGCGCCGCAGTGCACAGTCATCTCGTCCTCCCCGCTCACCTGCCGCTACTGCGTTCGACCTGGAGGAGGCGGCCGGATTGTTCTGGTCGATTCCAATTATTGCGGTCGCCGTTGGGCTGTTGGTGAGGCGCTTCGTATGAGGCTCAGAAGGGGGCACCCTCGTTCTCGTCTTCTCGATGTCACCACCACGAGCAGGAACAGCTGCGGCCGGCATCACTTTTCTGGCTGTCCCCATTGCCGCTCCTACGTCATCCACTGCTCGGCGCTAGTTGCGCTGTCTTCAAAAACCAGCACCGGTGGATCTAGAACACCGATGCGCGTCCTGGTGAGCGAATCATGCATCCCTTCCTCCTCCGACGGCCGTCCTCCATGGCTCGTCCGCCTGCACAATCCGGCCTCTAACACAGCAATGGATAACGATGAATCCTCCTGCCTCACTTCAGGGAAGAGGATGGGCGGTCTGGGCGTCATGGAGTCTATCGGCGATAGCCAACAATACTTGGTCAAAAATGCAGGCAAAACGCTGCCGTGTAATTTTTTTTTTTGGTGTACAGTGCTTTTTTTTTAAGAGTAAATTTCACAAAACTACATGTTTTATGGTCAGAAAATCACAAACATTTTGATACTTGGCACTTAAGTACATATATTTTGGTAGTTTAGTTTCACAAAACCACACTATCGATGAATGGATTCACCCGTGAGATGACATGATCGTTCCATCTAGGATGAGGACGTGGCATCATATTAATTTCGTGCGATGGCTGGTAATAGAATGACATGTTCCTCGTTCTAGATGAAACAGTCACGTCATCTCGCGGGTGAATCCATTCATTGATAGTGTGTTTTATGAAACTGCACTACCAAAATATATGTACTTAAGTGCCAAGTGTCAAAGTGTGTATGGTTTTCTGCAACTTTGATTACAAAATGTGTAGTTTTGTGAAATTTACTCTTTTTTTTATTCGTACAGCCTGTGCGGTAAGATTTGTAATGGCTTTTATCGCTTCATTCATTAAAAAAAAACACAGTTAATTTTGGAAGTAAAAAAATTACTGTTATGTATACCTTGATAAAACTATCCTTTATATATACTGGTTAAACAACGTAATTTTTTCACTGAGGCAGAGACGTCGATTTCTTTCCTAAGAAGGCACAATAATTCTTTTACCTAGATGAGTAATTATTTTTCTTTACCATACATCGATTTATTCTCTGATTTTTCTCGTTAATACGGAAATAATTGTTTCACACGAGACGAGTAATTATTTTACTGTGTCCAATATAGGACAACTAAATTAGAACTGAGAATAGATGGCAGAGGTAAGTAATTTTTTAACTCTCTATAGAGGCGGTGCAAACCAACAAAGGATGTGGCAGGGCCACAGGGGAGAGAAGTGGCGCAGGTGGACCCAAAGAAGGGAAAATCAGGGCCGACCACGATTAAAATATCATCAAATAGTCTTTAAATTAAAATTTTACTCATCACAGAAAACTTTGTGTTCAGACTTACTCCACCGATACATATATGGGTCATTTTTTAACTCGAAGCTAAGAGTGTACGATAACCTGAAACTACACTACAAGTGAAATTTTAACTGAAGAAAATTCCATATGTGGATTTATTTTGACGAGTAATTTTTTTACTAAATCTACATGCAGGCAGGGGATGGGGGGAACGTGGCGGGGGAGGTTAGCAGCGCTAGAAAATTCGCTGGCAAAAAACGGAAAACAAGGAAGGGGGAGCGGGCGGAGGCGCGCCAGGAAATTAGTGGCGCGTGTGACGCGCCATATAGCGCTACCGTATACACATACACATACATACATACATATATATATATATATATAATTATATATATATATATATTATATATATATAATATATATATATATATATATATATTAATATATAATATATATATATATATATATAATTATATATATATATATATATATATATATATAATATATATGTGTGTGTATATATTACTTGCTTTCATCAAAGTCTAACTAGGGTTAATTAAATATAAGGTGAATGACACGAAGCGAAGCTTATAGATTTCCTTATATAAATAATTATAAACTAAGTGGGAGAAGAGATAGAAAGAACACATTTCTATACTTCTAATATACACTCAAACTCTAGTCTACATTTGCTAGTGTACAATCATGTGGGCAATACCCCCTAACAGTGCCCTCTTGGTGTTTCGAGAGACCACTCCAGGTTGTCGAGTTCATTACAACAACCTGTCATGGCCGTCCAACCGGGGCTAAATATGGAGGGGTACCCTCCCCAGGAATTTGTCTTAGGAATATATACTAATGGAGGAATACCCATACTGAGCTGTCACCATCAGCGGCCCACCTTTACTCTCCCGCAACATATATGTCCAGATAATGATATTTACTAATGTAAGCACCATGATTACATTAATAAAATACTACTCTACACCTCTGCAATGATATTAGAGCAACCGATAAACTGGATACTAAACCCACACCATTGCACCTCTCTAGTAGGCTACCCACATGATTATATCGATACAAATGTAAAGTAAGAGCAGTACTCATACTAAGCAAAGTACCGAGGATATAAGAAGAAGAGTATTTCATTAATTCCGAAAGTATTACAGAAGAGAATAGAAAACCTACTAGAGCCATACCGAAACTCTTCCCGAAGACTCTGAGGACTCCAAATACTATTGTATTATACTCACTTAGCACTAAAACTACTAAATAAAGTATGAAGAGGAATCTTAAGCTTACTTGAGTGTGTTGGAGAGTGAAATGAGTTCCTCCTTTTATAGGGGTCGGTATGACGGTTGTAGCCATGCGTAATGTCCATTTTGCCCTTGCAACCGTCAATTGAGAGTGCATCCTAGACGTCCACGTGGAGGGTTGAGTTGACTAGGGCGCCGCCAGGGTTCGACCGCGAACCTGGGCCAGCCCAGCAGGCCTCCAGCTTCGGCAGGGTGGCTAACAGGTGGGTCCTTATGGCGGTTTTGATATTAAGGGCGGTTTCCGGACCGCTACACCTAACATGTGGGCCCTCCTTATCCATATGCTTACTTAGGGGTGAGTTTTCCTCATTTCTTTATTATTTTATTTGCTCAATTCCTGCAACACATTATTTTCCAAGTACAAGCGGAACTATATTATTCTAAAACAAATATGCATTATAAGCATAGCTAATTCCCTTTTATTATGTTATATTGACGGTCAAAATTGGTCTATAACGACCGTCAACAAACCCCCCAAGCTTGAACCTTTACTCGTCCCAAGTAAAGGACTCATAAAAATAAACTTGGTTGTTGATCAGGAGTTGCTACCATGCTATTATCTAAAATGTACAAGTACACAGTTTTTGAGTACTTCTCTCTCATGTTAAACAAATATGCACGGTGGCTTACCCTTACGCCTAATTTTTGTGGAACACGCGCTTCTCACCACCATAAGAAATTGAGAGACATAACAGTTGATAAAGTGCCACTTCTCTTTTCTTGCATAGTTTTCATTCCGGATGGTTTTCAAATGATTGCAAAACGAAAACTAGTTCCTCAAATGATTCTCTCGATCACTCAAAGTATAGATATTTATTCCTCACCAGAAATATTGCCTTTTCGATTCCTACTCTAAAGGGTTGAATATGTGGAGCTTGGTAAGGATCACATGAGGTATACTTGTATTTCACATGCATCACTAAGTCAAAAATCTAGACTAAAGCAGATAACAAATCATACTTAGATTAAAGATTTGTGCAAAGTTGTGTGGAATGTATGGTGGAAGTGGATGTGGGATAAAAAGAATAAGAAAATGCTTCTCCTTTGTGCTACACTTTCTTCTCCCAAAATCATTCCTTTATAATTATTGGAGGGGATGGCTACACATTTTTTTTGCATTCATGCTCCATACTTTGGAAGTGCAAGATATTTTTTTTTTCTATAGCCATACCTTTCCCTCTTTTTTTTTCTTTTCTTCGGGCCAAAGGAGCTTTTTTTAGGGGAAGGGGAGCAGTAAATGGAGTTGCTTATTTTGGGATGCATGATGGAATGCTATAATGGATGGAATGGATGCTAACTTCTCAGTGTAGAAGCTTAGCATGAGTGCATGTATGAGTTGTGTGATCTTGATTATAAAGTATGAAAATATCTACACAATCACAAAGTTTGACAAAGTTAAATGGAACTACAAGCAACCAAAACTTATGTATGGTTTCCAATGTAGAATAATATTTTGGTTCGGGTAGGAATTTATATCAAATGAGGAACTTTTAGATTTATCATTTTGAAAACAAAAATCATCTGGAATTCAAATCAAGCTTGAATCAAATTTATAGCAACCTCATTTCACTATCTCATATCCCACAATAACTTTAGGCTTAGATTATGCAATGTGCAAACTCACAATTCTCAGGTTCCCGGATAATGGTTGCTTTCTTTACTTAAAACTTGAGAGAGTAATCTTAACCATCAACACATTACATTAGAGTATAAAAACAGAGCAACTATTCATCATTTCAACATGGAGAATTAGCTTGTCTTACCTAGCATAGCAAATATCTAACCTATATTTTTGGTATTTTCTATTTGCAAATTTTTATATGGTTTTCAAGTTTTATAAATGCAAATGAAAAGGGAAATATGCATTAAGATACAAGTTACCTTCCATGGGGGATATGTTCTTCCCCCCAAGCTTGCTTCTTGCGCACGGTCCAGAAATGAGGATTAAATCCTTGATGGCGGAAGTAGGCTTGCAAATCATCGTGTTGGTTTGCTGCATTCATCTGTTGGATCTCACCTAGCCTTTGGCACCTCAAGTGAGTCCATCCTCCATGTGATTTCACCCAAGTCCAACGGGAGTAACTCGAGCGCCACCAGTTGGAGGTTGGAGGTATGCCACTTTGATCCTGAGGACTGGTTATGTCCCCAGCGTGCTTCAATGAGGTGTCTGCCACTGGGGGCTGCCAGCACTTTGCCAAGCAGATTCCTCCAGTGACTTTATGACTGTGTAGGTTGAGCCCAGCCAGAGATGTATTGTTGGCCTATTCTGATTGGGGCGTGTTCCCTGTCCTGTCCTCTTAGGGGTCTTATATTTATACCCACAGATATCCCCTTATCCAAGAAGAGCTAGGAGACAAGTATGGATACAAACCGAGTTAGTCATTATAGTTTCTAACTATAAAACTATGCTTCTCCTTCTTTATCCTGAACACCTTTCCGTATACGAGGCATGATTCCATATAAGACTTGAATATGGCAGGCCCCGCCAAGCTTAACCCAAGACTATGGGTATGTCTTATCCATAACACCGACAACAGCCTTAAATGTTTATAACTCAAACATAAACACTAGTGCTAAGGATTTAAAATCTACCGTAACAAAGATAGATAGTATAATTGAACGGAGAGATGATTGGGAAACACCAAATGATATAATGTGTTTCCCAATCATCTCTTCGTTCAATTACATGAAACACCAATGATATGGTAGTAAAGTTACGAGTTCACGACTCTACCTAGTATATAACAACCTATCAGGTCTATAAAAATTATGCACGGCGAGTATGTTTCACTACTACAGAACACAGATTAGGTTGCCGGTTGGGAAACCAGCTTTTACGTGCCGGTTTCACCAACTGGCACAAATGAAGGCGGCATGATTCACTCCACCGACACCAATGTCAATCTTAAAAACTGGCCAATATGGGAATCAACGAGCCAAAAAAAAAAAAAAGCCGGCTCCTCGAGCCGATGTGGGAGCCGTACTTTCGTAGCCAATGAACTCTCACAATGAATCCCGATTGACGAAATAGCCAGATGATGAACAAGAACAACACATTCAATTCACATCAACACATTTCATAAACTCAGATCAACTCACATCGACACATCAATAGATCTCCAATCAATTTCCAAGACCATATATCACATTGAGTAACAAATGAACTCCAATAACCACATCTCACATGAATTATAGAACAAAAAATAAAAAGAGAGAGGGAGGGGAGCTTGATCCGTGGCTAGCTCGCCGACGCCGTCGCCACCTCCTGTTGGCAGGCCCCACCCCCATGCCGGTGTGTCTTCACCGGTCGCCGCACCTCAGATTACGGCGCGGAGCTGCCTCCTTGCCGCCGAGTGGGCGTGGGCCACTCCGTCCGAAAGCCCATCCGACGCCGCCGCACAACCGCCTCCCTAGCTGCAGGGGTGTAGCCGCCTGCTTCCCACCTCTCCCGCCCGCCGAGGGCCGTGGGTGTCAACACGCCTGAAGTTTCATTTCCCAAGCCTAAATTGAAGTTATTAAATGGGTCTCAAGAAAATTGACTCTGCTGATAATAAAAGCAAGAGAGAAAACCCGAAGGAATTAATGCAAATAATTAATCGGAACTGGCTATGTGGGATATTTCCTGAGTTTCTACATGTCGAAATACGCTAACCAAGATTTTTAGTGGGAATTTTTCAGAGGCTCTAGATAATTTAACCACATTACAAAATTGAGCACAAGCAATACTTTATTTTCCCTGCGAATTCTTTTCACCTTGTTTATCATTTTCTGTTTTCCCTTCTTTTTCTCTTTCGGAATGGGCCGACGGGCCCATTCCGCTCTCCTTCCTTCCCCCCTCTGCTTCTGCCGGGAAAAGGGCACACAACATGACTCCACACACGCGCCACCCCTCCTCTCTCCCGGGGTCAGCCGACAGGTGGGCCCCACTGTCGGGTTCCTCCCCAACCTCCAGCCGGCGCCGCCCGCCCCGCAACCGCCGCCGCGCCCTTGGCTTCCCGTTGTCTTCGCGGGCCCACGTCGCCCACGGCGCCAGCCTGTGCCCGCGCTCCACTCCTCTCTCTCCCGCCCCGCGCCGCGCTCGAGACGGCCGGGATTCGAATTTCGAATCCCGCCTCCTTCTTTCCTCATCCACTTCTCCCCACTCCTGCAGCGAAATGCGGCCATCCGGCCACGATCGACCCACCCGCGGTCTATATAAAGCGTCCCCGCCTCTCTTTCTCCTTTTCGGTTTTGCACACCCGCCTCTGTTGCCCGTCCACGCCCTTAGCGCCCGTCGCCCTCCTCTCCGCCGCCAACCCGTCCACCGCCGGTCGCCGCTAAGCCGCTCGTTGCCGTCAGTCCGCGCCATCAAACGCCGCTCGCGCTCGCCGCTGTAGCAGAGGTCCGTCCCGTCCACCTCCGTCCTGCCTCGGAATCCGGCGGCTTGGAACCCCCTCTCCGCCCGTGCGCAGGTGTAGCACCACAATGGAACGCCGCCTTCTCGCGGCCGTCTTCGCCCTTCTCCCATTTTCCCTCTCTCCCTCTAACCCCTCTCACTTTGTTCGCTAGGTGTGGTTCCGCTCGAGACCGTTCCGCACGTTCGCCGTCGCTCCCTCCGGTCATCCCTCGCCACCGTTCGCCGTCGGCCCCCTCGTGCCGGCTGGAACCCCGGTGAGCATCCCCCGTGTCTTTCCCCCTCTCCCTCTTAGTATGCCGCTGCCTTGCCTGCTTCGTGGGGCCGCGACCGCCGATCGCCTCATCCGTGCGCCGCCGCCTCGTCGTCGGTCAACGCCGCTCTCCCGCGTTGGCCGCTCGTCGCCTTTGCGTCCACCAGTCGATGTCGCTCGCTGCGCCGCCGTGCGCCACACGGCCACTGGGATTAGTCGGCTTTGAGCCGTGCCCTGCAGTGCCCGACACGCGTCGACCCTTGCCCTCCGCCGTACCGATCTACCGGGCGTAGATCGGGCCGCCAAACCCCGCCGCCGCGCGTGGCTGCCACCGTGGCCGCCACGTTGCCCGCTTTATGCACACTCTGCTTAGGAATTCTATTTCGGGAAGTTCTGGGCGTGACAAGTTGGTATCAGATCCGACCTTGACACGTTAGGACAAGCCCAAAGATGAAAACCTAAGAAGCCCTCTCTGAATCCTTTTCATTTGCATGTGTTCTTTCAATTGGCATTTGTTCCCGGAAAATTGGATTTGTTTCTTGTCGTTCCAAGGGATAAAACCTTGGTCGCTCGTTTAAGTGAGATTTTGTCAAATCAGTCAGTCTTGGATTTAGTAAAAAAATATTTGAGATTTATTTGACAGCTCAGACGGGATTTGATGGGAGGAAGTGCATTAGGTCCATATCTACGGGGAAGATGGGTTGCAAGTATTAGTTTATGCTCTTATTGTTATTATAGTAGGTACTAATTTTCTTCATTATTTTAATCGCGTTGTAAGTCACGTCTTATTATTCGCTCTCATGCAAAAATGATCTATCACAAAAGGTCTGCTCTCATTTGTTCATTTTAATTGAGTCCTTTTACTACTGCATTTAAAGGATTGAGGATCAATAAATTGGTTTGAGCAGCATTGATCCTACCCCTTTGTCTTCTCTAGATGGCCGACCACCCACCAACCACCCGGGAGAAAGGCATATGCGACGCATTTTGTCTGCAGGAAGTTGGCTCGCATGCAACCCTGGTGGTGGGCTTACCCCAACGCGCCGGAGACTACGTACGTTCCGACCGCCCCGCAGCTTCGCCACTCGATCGATTTCTGTATCGATCATGGATATACGTAAAACTCGGACA
>CM020180.1:2647515-2695799 GCA_009805545.1 Oryza longistaminata
CAATACCGCGACGAAATTACCCCCTCGAACCTAATCTAGGGCGGTTTTGTCCTACGTGCTATACGCCATGCACAATCTCTCTTCCCGCAG
This sequence comes from Oryza longistaminata, assembly GCA_009805545.1. Lineage (NCBI taxonomy): Eukaryota > Viridiplantae > Streptophyta > Magnoliopsida > Poales > Poaceae > Oryza > Oryza longistaminata. The sequence continues at coordinate 2,647,606 of CM020180.1, forward strand.
ACGGAGCCACCCAACCGCAGCGTCCGCTCGCTGCTCGCCGCTGACTGGTTCCCTTTCCCACACCGCGTTAACCACCGCTCACCGTCGGCCAGAGTCACATTGCCGCACCCGCGTCCACTCGCCTCCAAGCACAAAGAGAAAGAGGACTCCGTGGCGAGCGTGTGCGCGGGTCGGCCGGCATTGCCGCGCGCTTCCCTCTCCCATCCACGCACACCGCAGACGGAGCCACCCAGCCATGGCGCCCGCCGCTACTCGCCGCTGACTGGTCCCCTCTCCCCGCTGCGCCCACGTCCGCTCGCTGTCGGCCGGAGTCACACTGCCGCGCCCGCATCCGCTCGCCTCCAAGCACAAACAGAAAGAGAAAGGGGTGGTTTAATATGACATGTGGGCCCTATATTTTCTTTTTTTTTCTTTTTGCTGATTGGATTTCCACGTTGGCGCCACGTGTATGCGACATATGATAAAAACCACTTTGGACTGCGTCAGGGGGGTAATTCGTCTGGTATCAACAGTTTGAGGTTTAATATGTCTTGTTTTGTGGTCCAGGGGGGTAATTCGTACTGTCGCAATAGTTTAGGGTAATTCGTACTTTTCCCATTCACAAACCAACACTTATAATTGTCTATGTAAAAAAACCGGCACCAATAAAAATCGAGTCGAGCCGAACTGGCATATTGGTTTTCTTAGAAGGCTATAATATGTATTTAGTTTATGTATGTGTTCTTGGCTCAATGCATCAACATCGGTGTCGCCTGAGGGGTGCTGGTTGGAAAAATCCAGTGGCTACATGGGATTCCCAACCGGTACACGTTAGGTATTTTATAGTAGTGTAATATGGTAATTTTTTAGGTACAATATAATATAGTTAGTAGATATACGGGAGAACCAGAAGCATGACACCTGGAGGCATACATTTAGTTTATAACAAACTTTGGTAAAAATATATAAAAATCTTGCTAAAATTTTAGTAATATTATCAACTTACCAAAATTTTACCAAAATTTTAGCATTGCTAAAATTTGATACTTACTACAATCTGAAGAGCATATAAGAGCACAAATAAAACAAACAAGCCAACTGTTTTACCTGGAGAAAGCCCACATAATAGCATAGCATGCATGCCACGTACGGCGCGCGGTTGCTCTCGAGCAATGACTGACTCCCCCACCTATTCGCGGCTCGCGAACCTCCACCTACCAACCGGCCCTGCATGGCGGCATCAGCGTTCTCGCCCATGCCATGCCGGCCCATTCTTGCCGGCGCCGCCCCGTCTCCTCCTCCCTCCTATACACTGCACGCGGCGGTGCCCAAAAGCGCGGCGCCAGCCCTACCAGCTGTGGCCTGTGGTTGAAACTTGAGTCAACAACAACAAGGTCGTCTCGTCTCGCAACACCAAAGAACCGAACCAACTCGTCCAAATGGAGACACAGAGAACAGAGCTATTTGGCCTTATGGCAGAGCCCAGGAGACGCTCACAAGTACACAACTAGTACTCGTAACAGTCTAGTATAACACAGTTCTACTGTATAGTGTCAGAACTGGACCTGTGGTTGAAACTTGAAAGCAGGACCAAAGATCGCCATCGAGCTAGTGTAGTGTGATCTCAAGTCTAATTGTCCATGAGAGAGTAATGGCTTTTATGTCCACAAAAACTCTCATTAAGAAAAGGCAGAACAGAAATTGTTGCGCATTAATACGGGTGTATCTTCATCCTCTTGATGCTTACGCCAAATCATGCAATTCATCATGCTTGCATGTGAGCTCACCAACCCGTAGAATTTTAGATCACCAAGCTCACCAAATGACATCGATCAGGACACCTTGGTTTCCGCCTTTAACCGAGTAGTAATGGGCTTGTCTGCATGAATAACCTCTGCTGTCATACGTCGTACTTGGAGGATTTGCGTCCTAACATTGCATAATAATCGAATTAAAAGCATCCTATTGTTACTGACTTCAGAAATTTACGGTCTCATTTTTTTCTTATGCTTATGTTTATAATTGTCAGCTAAAATTTTGAATTTTGAATTTTAAATTTAGAGATGATTTTAGGATTTTTTTTCATCGTTGTTTATTTTTCAGCCTTTGTTTTTAGATAGTTAAGAATACGCATATAAAAGTTTTATTCACAAATTATTTTTCATTTACAAATATGTCGTTTTATTTTGTTTTTCTCTTATCAGCCAAACGATGGGGTTGTTAGGTTTGTGTGTTGTGCATAAACTTAAATTATTTCCGACACGGTACAGGTGAATGTTTTATATACATGCAATTGATTTCAATAGAATTGGAGCCATTATATTCTTCTTCATTGCATTTGCATTATGCCCCAAGTCAGCGATCCAATCTAAAATGGATCCTTGGCAATTAAATGAGGGAGATGCACAGAGGAATGATACAATGCACATCTTTGCGATTCTCAACATTCATATGCTCTAGATGGTCAGGGGGCGACGACGACGGCGACATTCCCACATACTACTTGGCAATATTGCTGTTCTATACCATCCCAACGCCCATCTGCCATCGAACAACGACCTTGGTAACTCATCAGTAAGGTACATTTAACATTTTTTGTTTCAGATAGAACATTTCATATCATGAAATCCGCTGGATCGATTCTAATGCAATTCATTTATTCCTTTCCGCACACATTTTGACAGCGAGATTTACTATATGGTTCCATCAGCGAGTTTTTTTTTTTAAAAAAAAATCATTTCTGATAAAACTTACACACAAATGATAGTACTATGAAATTTCTGCATTAGATTGTAAGTGGCTCTTGTTGCATTTTGACACTGACCCAAGATCATCTCCTAGGTTTGAGATGATGTGTCATGTGTGTAACATACTCCGATAAAATGCCACAAATAATCATTGTATTCTTTTTGCTGAGTACATATATTTGACAGTATGCCATCTCACGCGTAATGGTGTACTTATTTTTAAAATAATAGAATAACAATCCGGTATTTGCTCAACTGGCTAGGTTCCTTGTGGTGGAACCAGCCCACCCGGGTTCAAATCCTAGATTTGACACGGGTGCTCGCATTTACGGCTAATTATGCTTTCAGTGGTAGGCGACGTACCCATCGACAACGAGGCGCCTGTGGTGACTTCGTCAATCTCAAGATATGCCGGCTCAGTCTTCCGGAGGTGCTCATAGGGGTAGGGTGTGCGTGTGTGCGTTCATAGGGGTGAGTGTGCGCACGTTGTGAGCGCTTGCGTTTGTACTGTGTTTCTCAAAAAAAAATTATTACAAAATTCACACAAAAACAATCTCAGCATACACCGATATAACCTAAAGCAAACACAAACTAATAAACACCAACAACGAAAATTAGTTGTTGTACTTTTTTTATAAAGATAAATTAGTTGTTCTACTTTTGTTTTTGCGTGGTCAACCGAAGAAATGCATGCAGATCGATCCAGGCTACAACAACAGTGTATAACAACTGAAACTGTGCAACTGGCTGGCTTCCAGTTTAATGTGTTCGCTAGTACACGTTCCCATCCCAGAACAGTGAACACGGAAAACGGAACGGTCCATTAGCGCGTGATTAATTAAGTATTTACTAATTTTTTTAAAAATGGATTAATTTGATTTTTTTAAGCAACTTTCATATAGAAATTTTTTTTGTAAAAAACACACCGTTTAGCAGTTTGAAAAGCGTGCGCGTGGAATACAATAGAGAAGGGCTGGGAACCCTTGGGTCCGAACACACCAAGCGATCCAACCAAACAAAGTAGCCACGTAGAGTCGGCTGGCAAGGAGGAACGGACACATGCCCACCTGTGTTGCGCCCTCTGCCACTTGGCGCTGAAAAAAAGCTGCACCCCCTCTGCTTTGCATCGGCGAACACCTGTCGCTTCCAGAGAATTTTCTTTTTTTAACAGGGCTTCCGGAAAATTCTTACGGTGAGAGAAAGTTAATCACCGGTAACAATGTACAACCTCCGTCCACAATATAAATAGTGATCTCCCTGTTTGTTCGCTAATAAAAAAAGTGTAGAGTATAACTTATCCCATCAATATCATAATTTCTTATTTAAGATAGGGTATACACTTTATCAAATAGGTTAAGATTAATTATTTGCTTAGTCAAAATATGATATTAATTTATTTAAAATAATTAATTGTGTGATCTGCATAAGTGTGTCACTAGTATCGAAATAAAATTATATTATGATTCAAAATTATCTATATTTTTTAACTTAAAATCTTAAAAATAGAATATTTGCTTCGTTTGTTATGTTTATCATTAATTATATCTTGTTATGTATATAATATCTATAGTATAAATAGAGATTTAATTAATTTAATTATATGTTTGCCAAGAGAAGTAATAAACAAAATTACTATATCATTTTTTATGTTTCGACTTCAACATTTACTATTATATTTTTCCCTACAGTTGAATTTACGCTGAATTTTCTGAATATGCAAAAACTGAGCTCTCTTTGATCTTTATTTTGTAGTTGTCTATCATATTCTTCGCATGAATCACATCTCCTTATGAGTAAAACAAAGATAAAATTAGTATTTGGATAAAATAAGATCGATCAATAATTTACGTAAGGAAAAACCATGTTCATCCATTAAGATCATGTCAAGCCTTAGTAGTTCATCTCTTGCCGAGTCGAACAAATCCCGCAATCGTATTGTTGTTTCAAGAACTCAACAAGTATAATGATCTTCTCTATGTATTTTCTCTGTCCTCTATGGGGCGACATTTACACATTTATATACAATAGGGATGTACAAGAGGAAATGGCCTCAACGCCCCTACCCTTACGATTTGTCTATGCGACTGGCCGGTGGGCCAGCCTGGGTCCTAGCAGTAACTTGACTAAGGACAGGAAAGCTGCCCCTGGCATGGGAGCACCGTTGTTCCCAAGGTATCCTGCTATTATCTGGGTGAAGGCACTCCCCGGGTAATAGCATGCTCCGCATGGCTACCATTAGCAGTGTCAGAGTTAGTTGGGGCGTGTAGTGCGTATTTATTCTCGCCCACTCCGTCTGGTTCTTGCTTGGCCTTTGAGAGCACACGAGGCATAATTCACTCCGGCCGGCACATCATGCTTTACGGCCCCTCGGAGCTCCGGAGCCCTAAGGTAGCCTCCGGAGCTCTCTTTCCGGACTCTGGGACCCTCTCTGGGCTTCGGAGCTCGGTCACCTTTGGTGGCACCGGAGCCCATGGAACTACGATCTCCCGGAGCTCCCCGGAGCCGGTTGACCATCATGCGGAGCTCCCGCTCCGATCCCCTGAGGCCTCCGGAGTGGGGGGCCTTCTGCGGGCCGTCGAGGTCCTGACTCATGGTCATCTCCCAGGAAGGATGGATCTCCGGAGCGCTGCGGTCCTTCGGGGCTAACTCCCCTTGATCCGGAGATACTCCCCCAACACATATGACTTTAACTTTAATATTCCATTCCATGTATGTCCTCTAGTTGTTAGCTCAGCTAGTTTCTTGCCCGTTGTCCTCTAGTGACCAGCCAGGCCGAGTACCGCAGCCCATCACCAGGATCTAAGCTGGTTTGACAGAGGAGTGACCCCATGACTTTTGCAATGCATGGGACATGGTCGCCAAGTTATCCCAATCACCCAAGCGTGTCATGCGACTAGTCCCCACTCACAACGGGGAGTGAGGGACAGTTCACTTAACAACATATGTGCTTGCATACATGTAAAACGGGAAAATGATTCTCCGAGAAGAAGACAAAAAGGAAATAACTAAAATAGGACAAACATATGTGTTTTGTATACATATCAGACGTGATGTGCCTGATGGGAGCCCCGGGCCGCTTTTAAGGGGGCGCGATACAAAATAATACCACCACAACGAGTGGGGAGCTTCCTGGGCCAACAAATTCGTGGTCGAGATAGTGTTGAGCTTGCACATGCTGTGCGTACACGTAGTATGGGGGAGGAGGCTGCCACCACACGTGCCGGACCCTCCCCTGCTCCCTCAGTCTGTGAGAGCACCAAAGCAGCTTGTCTCACATAGGGCCGATGATGTGGTGTCAGTCGGGCATAGTAGACTATAACCTATTTGGCCGCATAGTAGACTATAACCTATTTGGCCGGAAGTGATAGTGGTGGTGTGTAAGAAGCCGTCTTAAGCATATCGGCACCATCCTCTTAGTTAGAGAACATGGCGGCAATGAACCACCGGGCGCGGGAACCCGAATTCGCACACGTGCTGCCCTACCTAGAGCGCTAGCTGTCTGAGTATGAAATTCCTCTAGAGGGGAAGTGAGTACTCCCCCATGGACATTCGGCTAAGTGACAGGTTCAAGCCCCAGGTCCTAATCACGTGACTGATGCACGCAAGGAATTATACAGGTTTAGTCCACACAGATGCGTAATACCCTACTCTTGTGTGTGGACTATGGATGATCGAAATGTGTTACATTGTTGTTGGTATTTTTTAACGGCATTGCTAGAAATATGAATTCCTAGCAATGGCACAGAAATAGTCCTGGTATATTTATGATAATAGAAATAATTCGCAAGAGCATGGATATACTATTGTAGCATTTCACCTGGAAGTATTTCAAGGTATCGTATTTATTTAATCCCAAGGGAAGATTTATAAGATTTATAAGATTTTTACTTGAATCCGTTAGCAACGGTAGTGCGAAGCAGCTTGAACTGACTTGTTCTAGCCATTGGCCGGCTCCAGTCGACTTGAACTAGCAAAGAGAAGCTCATGTCGATCGACAGGGGTAGTGGAGCGAATAAGTCAAAAGTTTCTTCATTTCAGCAGTCCACGGGCCCACCTGTCTGCCTCCACGAAAGGTAGAGAGGGAGGTGCGTGGAATGGATATTGAGGGGGTGCCATGTTGCGCCTCCTTTTTCTCCACGGTGATGTGCACTACAGGCGCCGCCATGCCTCCCACGTCGTTGACAGGATGTGTAATGTTTGATTTTGTCTTCACTGTCTCTGAGCTTGCGGGGTTGGTGAGGAAGACTTGGATGCCCCGAGCAAAGCCCACGGGGGGGCATGCCTAGGAGAGAAATGCCTCGAGCACGACCCCATGGTTTGGCTGGCGGCCTCCTCTGTTGTTCTTCTCCGCAGACTTGTGAATTTTGGCCCAGTTTGTCGTGTCAATTCTGAGTTCTTGGCCCATTCATACACAAGTCTGATTCTCGACATCGTCCGATTGATTTATCGTCTGAGGTGATGTCGATTCTCCTCCACTTTATTATCATTCTCTGCAAAAAGGTTTGTATACCTAATACTAGTGGAATATTATAATTCTAACATACTTATGCATTGCAAGCATCACTAGTTCTCTCCTATTTTAGTAATATTGATGGTCGAAACTGATCGTTCACGACCGTCAACAATGATCAGTTGCAATTTACTCTAATGACAATAAAGAAGAGGAGTGATAAGCATGATGTAAAGGAGTAAGGTGCCATCCAAACAGCTTCTTAGTTTTCCTTTACTCTTCCTCCAATCGAAACAAGTGATCGAACAAAATTTCCAACAACTTTCTTAGGTTCCTTTGCTTTTCCTCCTACTATTCTCATATTGAAACATGCCCTAATTTTACACATATATCATTTGTGCATTTTTATAATCCATGTATTCTTTTATTCTCTTGTTACAAATAAGGCAAAAAATATTACTCGGGCTTCATGGAAAAAAAAGTTGCAGGATTAGGGTGCCCTAGCACCTCAAATTGGGCACTCAAATCCTATTAATTGAAAAAAAAAAGCGCAGGGAAATTATATGAATGATTGTTTCGATGTAGCATGAAAAAACATAGCAATTAAAAGAGAAATTGATAATAAAGGTATTTTTTTCCAAGAGGTTAGACCAAATGTTAAAATTTCTCGCAAATCCCTATGTTTTCAACCAATAAAAAGAATTCTTTTTGGATTTTTTAAAGGAATTACTATGATCCAAAGGCTATACATAAAAACTTTCGATAGAACTGAACTCGTTCAAACTTCCTCCATGAATGATTTGTCCGAAATAAGACCTCGGTAATGATCAACACTACTACATACTCCATGTCCCTAAAATACCTTACTTTTAGCTATGCACGTGGATAAAGCTTGAAGTTTTACAATCCCTAGGGGTTTTTGTGAAAATGAAATCACCAGGGTCTGTTTTATAAAAATCATGCAGGTTTCACCTAAAAAGGCAATGTGAACCATGCAAAGTATGCTTGGAAATGAATTGATTAGTTTTAAATTCTATTGAAAATTTAGGAGTTATGGGCCTGTTTGGGGGAGCTTTTTCTCAGAAGTTCCGCAAAACAATCCAGCTTTTGATCCAGATTTTCAAAGAAACTATAGTTATAGAATTCAAAAAATGAACTAGAAGCCAGAAGCTGGAAAACCCAGTTTTTCTAGATTTTCATAAGCTAGCTATTGACCAGCTTTTTCATAAGCTAGCTATTGACCAGCTCTGTTAATCGTTGAGATAGTACGGGACCTAATTGGACCATCCCTGACTTTTTGGTGGCCCGGTGCGGAACAAAAAATGAAGGCCCCCATTCACCATAAAAAATATAAGATAATATTTTAAAAACTCATTGAAATTAACGAATTTCACACTAATAAGTTTAAAATAAAAAAGAAATGTCTCTAGATCATTTAAAACATTTTCTTTTAACAGTTCTAGATGCAAAATCAGTGATGATAGTGTCGATATCAATCTCATCCAGCAGCCTCTGCTCAATCCCACCTTGCCTACAAACTGAAAACTATCATTGATATAAAAATCGAAATTAGTTTGATTACATCTAACTGTTAGGTAGGAAAATATAGACAAGGGAAGATGATTGAGGAAGATTTTGAATTGAACCTGCGACTATGGCAGTCACGAATAGACTAGGGGTAGTGTTTGGATCCAGGGACTTAACTTTAGTCTCTGTATTTAGACACTAATTTAGAACATTAAATATAGACTACTTACAAAACTAATTATATAAATGAAAGCTAATTTGCGAGACAAATTTTTTTTAAGCCTAATTAATCTATAATTAGAGAATGTTACTGTAGCATCACATAGGCTAATCATGGATTAATTAGGCTCAATAGATTCGCTCTCGTGAATTAATCTAAGATTATGGATGGGTTTTATTAATAGTCTATGTTTAATATTTATAATTAATTTTTAAACATCTGATGTGATAGGAGCTTAAAAGTTACTTTTAGTCCCATTTAAACAGGATGCAAGCAATCGGGCCAATGGGATGGGCATGACAAGCAAGTAGCACGAACTCACGATCTGCTGTGACTCGGGGCGGCGGCCGGGCGCGGCGCAGCGACCGCCGTCTCTCGTCTCGCGAAGTCAAGCAGTCATGATATGCTCGACGCGATCGGTCTTCTGTCTTTTCTCTAAGCCTATCAGATCTGGTACTATAGTATATATATTTTGGAGGCCCAGTGTGGTCGTAGTCGTCCGCACTGGCTCAGGCCGGCCCGCCTAAGCAGTTGAATATGTCATTAATCGTTCAGGAAAAGCAAAATACCTAGTGACTATCTATAACACGCAAAGGGATTTTCACTAGAAATGACGAGCCTAGCAGGTATCTACTACGACGCAGGACGAAGACAATCGAACACGGTCTTAAATTAGCAGCATCAATTCATCAGATTTATCGGTGAACCAGCCCACCGATGAGCTAGCGCCTCGCTACCACGGACCTGTTGCGAGTAAAGACACCCCCCACGCTGCCCCCAACCAACGTGCGTTAAATTCGTTGCCCGCCTCGCTTTAAATTCTCTCCACTCTTCTTCCCTCCACGACTCACCGATCGAGTGCACCCACCTCCACACTCCCCACTTGCTGATCGGAGCCATTGCCGCCGCCGCCGCCTCCACCGGCAGAATGAGCTCGTCGTCGTCGTCGTCGGCGCAGCTGAAGCGGCTGAAGCCGCTGTACCAGCATGTGGTGAACAATTTCCTCGTGGTGATGGCCGCGCCGCTGGCCGTGGCGGGCATCGTGAACGCGGCGCGGGTCGGGCCGGACGAGCTGCTCCGGATGGCGCGCGCTGCGCGGTGCACGCCTTCCTGGCGGCGTTCGTGCCGGCGGCGGCCGCGACGCTGTACCTCATGCTGCGGCCGCGCCCCGTGTACCTCGTCGACTACGCGTGCTTCCGCACCAAGCCCAACTGCCGCGTCCCGTTCGCCACGTTCCTCGAGCACGCCAAGCTGGTGACGTACGTGGAGGGCGCGTCCATCGACGAGCGCAGCGTGCGGTTCATGACGCGGCTGCTCGAGCGGTCGGGGCTCGGGGAGGAGACGTGCCTGCCGCCGGCGCACCACTTCATCCCGCCGTACCGGAACCTGGAGGCGTCGCGCGCCGAGGTGGAGGTCGTCATCTTCAACGCCATCGACGACCTGCTCGCCAAGACGGGCATCAGCCCCGCCGCGATCGACATCCTCGTCGTCAACTGCAGCCTCTTCGCGCCCATCCCCTCCTTCACCGACATGATCATCAACAAGTACAAGATGCGCAGCGACATCCGCAACGTGCACCTCTCCGGGATGGGCTGCAGCGCGGGCCTCATCTCCGTCGGCCTCGCCCGCAACTTCCTGCAGGTGGCGCCGCACGGCGCGCACGCGCTGGTCGTGTCGACGGAGACCATCACGCCAAACTACTACGTCGGCAAGGAGCGCGCGATGCTCCTGCCCAACTGCCTCTTCCGGATGGGCGGCGCCGCCGTGCTCCTGTCCACGTCGCGCGCCAAGGCACGGTTCCGCCTCTCCCGCGTCGTGCGGACGCTGACCGGCGCCCAGGACAGCGCGTACCGGTGCGTGTTCCAGGAGGAGGACGGCGAGGGACACCGGGGCATCAACCTCTCCAAGGACCTCATGACCATCGCCGGCGACTCGCTCAAGGCGAACATCACCGCCATCGGGCCCCTCGTCCTGCCGGCGTCGGAGCAGCTCCTGTTCGCGCTGTCCTTCATCGCGCGGCGGGTGCTGAACCGGCGGGTGAAGCCGTACCTCCCGGACTTCCGCATGGCGTTCGAGCACTTCTGCATCCACGCCGGCGGCCGCGCGGTGATCGACGAGCTGCAGCGCAGCCTGGGGCTCTCCGACGAGCACGTGGAGGCGTCGCGGATGGCGCTGCACCGGTTCGGCAACACGTCGAGCAGCTCGGTGTGGTACGAGCTCGCCTACATCGAGGCCAAGGGCCGCATGCGCCCCGGCGACCGCGTGTGGATGATCGGCTTCGGCTCCGGCTTCAAGTGCAACAGCGCCGCGTGGGAGTGCATCTCGCCGGCGCGCAACGCCGACGGGCCATGGGCCGACAGCATCTGCCGGTACCCCGTCGACATCCCGGAGGTGCTCAAGCACTAGCTGCCCCGACGTCGTACGCCGACGAGGTGACACTGTGCGTGTGCGAGGTGACACGTACGTCCGTACTCCGCCCGACCGTGGCGCGTAACCGGAAAAAGGCAGCGAGCGACCGTGGCCGCGGCCGCGATAAATGCGGACGCTGACGGGGTGCATGTGCGCGCGTACGAGCGGTTAAATCCCATCAAATTTATACACGTACGTACGTATAGGCCGTGGTCCTCTCTCTCTCTCGTTCAGTGTAATAACCTTTTGCTGTTCTTCTTCTTCCTCCTCTCTCTCTTTCCCTTTTGAGATCTGGGCTATTGATCTATCTCTCCCCTCCACTTATCTCCCTCTCTTTCTCGCGCCATTGATAAGAAAAAATAGAAATGTAATACTGCGGGTTTGGTCAATTTGTCAATCAATACTATGTACCAGCTGATAATAAAACGATATTTATATCATTCAACACGGATCTATGGGCATTGCATTTCGCAGTAACTCTTTGCTGCACACTCTGCCTGCACTTGTACAGTACGCTGCTGATAGCCTTTCTGAATTATGATGCTTCGCCGGCCTCCTTGCCATGGACGGACATGGATGCATGCATTTGACCTTATCGTCTCCATATTTCTCCACTCCTGCCATGTCTCTGCACACCGACTGAGACCGGAGTTATTTCAAGGGAGAAAGTAGCAGCTAGTAAAGTACTACTACTAGCAGCATCGTCCAAGTAGGAACAGGAACAGGAACAGGAAAAGATGGAGTTCATAGCTGAGGCCGGCCGGGCTGCACTGGGAGCCTTCAATGACTCTGCATCACTGCCTGCATATATGCTGATCAGTGGAGCCCTTTTGAGAAGATCAGAAGAAGAAGAAGATGACGATGACGATGACGACGACGAGGACGAACTGACGAAGAAGAAAATACGGCGAGAATCTTGCTAAGGCTGTGTTTAGATTCAAAGTTTGGATCCAAAGTTTAGTCATTTTTCATCACATCAACCTGTCATACACACATACCTTTTAGTCACATCATCTTCAAATTCAACCAAAATCCAAACTTTGAATCCAAGTAAATACAGCCTACAAAGTTTGGATTTTGGTTAAAATTGGAGATGATGTGACTGAAAAGTTTTGTGTATATGACAGGTTGATGTGATGGAAAAGAACTGAAGTTTGGATCCAAATTTTGGATCTAAACACAGCCTAAACACACAGCGCGTTCCTGCATGGCAGTGATGGCATGATGGCCCAAATGTCACGCCAAGAACGAAGCTACTCCATCGGCACATGCTGCCATTAAAATGGGTGGCGTGTCTGCGCTGGCTGGATAATGGTCCTGCGACACTGTGGAGGAATGACTCCCGGCTCGATCGAGATTCTGCATGGGTGCTATACAATGCTGCTCCTCAACCGATTCTTGGCCTGGCCTGTCGATCGATTGATCCATCCGTTGCTGGTCAATCTGTCAGCTTGGTGACGGTAGATAGAAGTACTATACCATAGGAGTGGTATATATTCATCGCAGGAAATTCACTTTACTACTGTTACAACTACTACTGCATTCAGGGGTAGGGTTCTGACGAGGGAAAGAGATCATTAACCGGCCTGTTTCTTGATTCTAGAATGCCATGACTGCGAAGGGCAAAAACTGGCAGGAGTTGTATAATCTAATGGACCATATGGCATGTGCTTTGGGACTGTGAAATCACATGCCGCTTTGGGAGTTCGGACGCTCGATGGGGGGAATATATGTAGTCCCCAAGTTCCAAACTTCCAATTTTGGTCTTGGAGATACAAGAGGATCAGCACATTTTGGATGGATAGAATTGGTCTGAATCTTTTCAGCTGGTTGATCGGTATGATGTGCTGATTAGGGATGAAAACGGAGCGGATAGTTTCCGTCCGCTCCGGACAAAAACGGATACGGATACCTTTCGGATCGGATAATTCTCGGATATTTTGGATACGGATACGAATACGGATATTTTCTCCCGGATACGAATACGAATATGGTATCAGGGTTTCCGTCGGATACGGATAATAATTCGGATATCCGGTGAACAGTGCTATTCGGATATCCGCAGGACCCATGAGACATACCCCATTTCTTTCTAACTCTATAACCTTCAATATACCTTTATAGATTTTAATAGTAGTTTATCTCTTAACACTAGTCCATACTATTAATATTATTTAAATTTTAAAAAATATTTATAAATTATACCTCATTTTATATAAAATGAGCTAATTATATATGTTGATATTTATTTCTATTAGAAGTTGAGTTGGTTTTCGTGTTCTGAGAAAAAATTGTTTCCGTATTCGTGTCCGATCATATTCGATTCTTATTCGTATTCGAGATAATCCGTATTTATTTCCATATTCGAGCTATCCGTATTCGTTTTCGTATCCGGTAAAAAATATAAAAACGAATATGGTATGAGTATTATCAGTCCGTATCCGCTCCGTTTTCATCCCTAGCGCTGATGTGCAAAGCCACTAACGAACTGATCATCTTAGATAGCCACTGATGAAAAATGTATGAATTGAGGTTCAATCATTTTGGGATCTCTACTGTCAGTAACATGGAGTACCTACATAGGGTGGCGCGGATATTGTGGACTACTGATAAGACTTGGTTAAAAATCTTGTGGATAGCACGCTTTTCTTGATATATATTAGCCATAATGTTGATTTTTTTTTTAATGTTCACCGGGGAGAGAGTTTCCCACCTGAATTTTTATTGAGATGGATAAAGTTGGAGTTACAGAGTGATAATAGTCATAAAGCATTACATTAGGGAGAGAGCAGACGAGAAGCAGCGTTTCCACTGCGTAATTTTACAAGGCGTTCTTTATCATTCATTCGTTCCGCCCATAACGTTGCATTTTCAACATAGCGACGTAGGAGTCTTTGGATTGATGGGGCTTCCCCTTGAGGACCACATCATGCCGACTGTTCCAGAGACGTCAGAAGCGTAGCAGGTAGAAAGCCCGATACTCTACATTGATAATTTGTTTATCGTGTTAAACTTTTTTGGTTTATCGTGTTAAACTTTTTTTGGCTTTTAGTAGGCTTTGTTTATATATGTAATAATGACAGCTGAGCAGCCAGTCATATAATAGTAACTGTACAGCACATCAGTATAGTTAGTGAAGAAATCAGTTTACGCTGTTTCGCTTATCCGAAGCTTGAATGCCGTCATGTGCAGCAGCCATCGGATTGAGCAGCTGGCTCCCATATTTCCATGCTATGCGCGCACTTTCGTTCGATCGTACCACACAGGATTTTCCATGTCACGTAACTATCTGCGTACAGTGGCAGGGGGGCCAGGCAGCATCGCATGCACGGCTAGATGCCATGCCAGAGCACGTACACCGAGTTTAACGCGCCGCGCCCCCACCAGCTAATTGGCGCGCAACATGGGCAAAGCATCTGCTGCAGCAGAGGCGCAGAGCCCCTGGCCGCTGGCACTTGCCCCCCCGCCCCGCGTGACACGGCCGCCATATGCGTAGCTACGCGCGCGGCCGGCCTGATCATCAACGCGCGAGGCAGCAAATTCGCGCGGCGAACGTGGGGCGCGCACGGCTGCCGAGCAGTGATTTTCCCGGTTGACGAGACGAGGGCGTGAAGCGGCTCGTGCATGCGCGCGCCCGGGATCTCCGGATGGTTTCTTCACCTCGATCGATCTCCTGCTGGCTCTGTGGCAGGCCGTCTTTTTGCCTGGATATAGCACATGGCCGGTCTCGCAGTGCGAGCTAGGATGCGCGCGTGTTGACTCGTGCGACACCTCGGAGCCTTGCGTACATGTCGTCGTGGGTCGTCTCCTTATTTGGTCGCTCGGCTCTTTGGTAGGAAACTGGTTCCTCACCTACGGCTGTGTTTAGTTCACGGTGAAGTTGGAAGTTTGGTTGAAAATTGGAACGATGTGATTGAAAGTTTGTGTGTGTATGACAGGTCGATGTGATAGGAAAAGTTGGAAGTTTGGATGCAAACTTTGACCTAAACACAGACATCGAGAGACATACTTCCATGCCCGCGTTAGCGAGGTTGTCTCCTCGCTACACCGTCCCCTCGTGTGTTTAGCTCACTGCTCGAGGATGAACCTAGGCCCACTTGAGTTCATTCGAGAGGTCACATACACTGCGTTGGAGCTGTGGACAAGTGTTTCGCTGAGCCAAATTAAACCTATGAAGTTTCTCAGATGTGTATCATGAACTGTGATTGGCCTAAGGTGAGAAGTATATCTTGGCAGCAAGACGTACGTAGCTGCGGGCGAAGCAAACCAATTAGCCTATGATAATGTGTGTGTTGATGCAAATGTAAAGTGCGGTTGATTTTTTAAGAGGTAAACGGTGCCATATCAATCCAACAAAACTATACTAGCCGGTCAGTAGCTTGTGTTTTTATATATCTACTTCAATTTACAGCTGACATCATAATATGGAGACATGGTGGGCCAGCGTCGACATTTTAGGTAATTTTTCGAAGCAATAAAAAACAGAGTAATGGATATGACGGGATAAGCACCAGAAATGGAGGAGAGGCGGCAGAAAAGAGCTGCTAAAGTTTTATGAATATGATAAAAGATGGCAGCGGGACGGGGAAGAAGAGCACACTGCTACGAAAATCATTTTTCATGCAGCCAAAACATATTTTTGCAAGAGGCCAAACTCCATGCCTGCAATCAAAGGCATATGAAAATCATTGATTTTTTTAAGAGGACTTTCATCCACATTTTCATATGCCGACACCCTAAGAGACTTGCTTGCAAAAGCAAATTTCGTATGCGGCACCCTTGAGTCACTCGCCTGCGAAAAGGTATTTCGGGCCAAAAAAATAAAAATTGATTTTTATAGGATTGAATCATCGATTTAAATTCACATCAGAAACATATCCAAAAAGCACTACGTCGACATGCATCTTTCAAGCATTTTCTCAACATGAATAAGCACGACTCAATCAACAATAACAGATCAGCCATAATGGCAACTCATCATCAACAATAGTATATCAACAATAGAAAATCTTGGATCAACAATAATAACATCACAATCCAACTCAGCGCATAACACGAGACAACGAAGGTAAGTAGTAGAAGTAGATGCTACTGTTGGAAATGGTCGGCTAGTGCAAAACTGGCAATATTTGTCTCTGTTTTCTGTTAGGCCATGCCCAAAGTTCCTATGTGGCATGTGGTGACAGCTCGTCTCACCTGAATATTTGAGCTAGCTTGGATGGATTTGTACCACTGTACGGATGTGTGAACTCTACATGAGATGTGCATACCTTGCAGGCGAGGCAATGACTTTGGTGCTCTAGGCCTGGAGAGAGAAGGGGAAGGAGAGTAAAGTGAGCGCACTTGGAGACTTCGATAAGATTGAGTCGGTATAGCACTTCGGCGAGTAGATGGGGTGGTCAAAAAGCATATCAGACCACTGCCAATGAAATTGACGCGACCTCATTGGAGAAATCTGAAGCAAGCTCCTGTCCCATCAAATCAATACGGCCTCGTCGGGCCGAGCTCTTGTCCCACTACCTCGATCTGGCCGACATAGCAAGCTCTGTTCATACCGATGGGGAGAAGTGGAGAGGTAGCGGCGTGTGGGAGGATGTATGTGTCGGCAGCAGTAGTGAAGCATCGGAGGAAGACAAGCGGGCAGCACGACATGGCGCTTGGGAGTAAGAGAGTGGGCATCGCAAGGTGGTGATGGGGACAATGTGGAGGTGTGAACAACGGGAACAGAATAAGGAAGATAAGTTTGTGAGGATAGGACAAGTGGGCCATGGACTAATATGTTAATTGTTCTCTACTTTGAGGGGCTTCATTGCATATTATGTAATTCCAATATATTTTATGACCTGAAAGTAAAAAAGAAACGGAGGGTTGACATCGAAAATGGATATGAAAGGATCTTGATTTCACCTAGACGAAGGGTGAATAGGTGTTCCTGAAAATCACTCGCAGCGAAGTCATGTTTACCGAAACTTTAGGTCCTAGGCACTAGAACTTCAAAGAGAGAAAGTTGACCTGAACTTCAGGTTCGCTTTCGTTGTTTCAAACGGAGAAAGTTGACCTGAGCTTTAGATACTTGGTATCGGAAGTTCCGACACCATAAGACTGTTTCTTCGAGGAGAAATTGCTCGGGGCTGAGGTTTCAACAGAGTAAAAGTAAAGTAACATGAACACAAGGGGAAAAAATGCACAACTAAGGAAGGCACGAGATTTTTCACCTAAGTTCAGATTTTTCAACCCTACTCTCCGTTGAGAAGCTCCTAAGAGCCGGATCACTTTCAATCCCTTGCCTCTCCAAGCTGTTAACCAGGGGAAAGCTCCGGTCACCAAGCAAACACCAAGGATCAGTGGGTTTCCTCCCAACCACAAAGGTTCAAGGATGGACAACCCTCAGCTTCCTTGGGTGAAGCTTGCTCTATCAAGTAAACACCTAGAAATTAGCTTGGTATTGCCTAACTTACCTCTTTCCTGGCGGCGGTGATGCAAACCTTACAAACTTTCCTGGGCAATCCACACAAATTTGAATTCTACGGACGATGCCTATCTGGCTAGGTAGAGAACCACCAAGAGTAATAAGCGTGTTGACGAAGCCCCGACATTGATCCAAGTGCTCAAGAAAGAAACATAGCTCCCCCATCTCTCAAAAGTCAAAATCCCATCACTCACAAGATTTTTGGCTCAAGAATCAAGGTGGTAGAGGCCAGAAACCCTAGAGAGGCTATGGAGAGAGGTATTGAAATGTGTTCCAGCCAACCCCTCAAATAGGGGGTGGCCCGGTTTAAATACTCGCCCATCCCCACAACTGGTCGTTACTCACAGATTCAAACACCGGAAGTTCATTCTGGAGACTCGGCCAATAGCTAGGATGGGGACTTGAACTTCCGATCCAAAGGACCTGAACTTTAGGTCTTGGTACTCTGTCCCGAACTAGAAACTGCAACTCGCTTTTTCCCTTCATGAGTATGGTGCATTGTGTCTCTCTCTAAATAGATCAAGGTCACTCTAGAGTACTTGGACACACAATGCAAGACAACGACACAAGCCCCTCTTAATAGTGTGGATTTTCCTATGACTGAAATTCAAATTAAAATAAATTTAAATCGCCTTGAGTCGAATACCACTTCGTTTTGTGTTGTAGGGATCTCCCTCTTCTTGGTCAATAATATATGGGACTAATACATGCACTTATCTTGATAAACTTGATTAGTCCCCAAATATATGTTGTCATTTATCACCAAAACCCACTAGGGGTCTAGATGCACTTTCAGGATGTTGGGCCCATTTCATGGTATGTGCGTTGGGAGGGTTGTAGCTTAAGCCATAGATCTTGGTTTACTTTTGCTCGCGTGGAAACGATGGGTGGTGTTGTGTTGGCCATGTTGTTAGTAGCTTACTACCGATCTTAGTTTTTTGTTAAGTATGAGTTTTTACCAATTAACTATCGGTGGTTCGTTTTTGAAAGTGCATACCGTTCTTTCTATTTTTTGGAAGTACTAATTAACTACCTATCTTTAGTTTAGCACATATTTTTCAGGAGCAACAATCTCTAATAGCAGAGTTATAAGGTTGCCATCTAGAGAAATTTGTCTAGAACGAGTAGATAAGAGAGACACATCAATGTCAAGATTAACAATGAGTCTTGGTGGAATCTTAAAGCACCTCAAGGAGACTAGCCAAAAATTACCTAGCCATATTTCCTATGCACTTTTTTTTAGAACATTTCTTATGCACTTCAAAAGACTAATCTTCATGTCTTTAGGTGCATCTAAATAGTGAGTGCATGTGAGGGATGGCTAGCCAATCTTGACTAGTCCACCCATATAGCTTAGTCTCTTCTTTTGGAAATACACAAAAATAGGATAACCAAATCATTTCATTTGTGCATGTTTTGTCTTATAGTTCTCAGTCCTCTCTCTCTTGCCATCAAACTGGGTGGCGATAGCGGCTGGGGCGACAATTTATATGAATATGAACAGTGACGGAGGTGAAATCCAAGGCGATGGCGGCGGCAACAAGCTATGAATATAAACAACGACGGAAGCGAAACCCTAGGAGACAATGACTAGGGTGTGCAGCTGCTGGGGATGTCCGGATAATATTTTCAATCCTAGGTGACATGCTATGTGTATAAGGTGTACTCATATGGATATTTAAATTTCTAAATGACTCACTTAACTCATATTAGTGCTCCATATGTGCATTTTGAAAGTATAGTGACCTCCATGACACAACTAAACAAGTTAGATTATCCTCCATGCATTTTACTCTTCTTTTTTTTCTATACTATAACATATACGATGTATCCCCGATTACTTTTGGAAGAGTAAACTTAATATGAAGATAAAGGTCTTTGGCTGGCTCTTCTTTAAGGATAGAGTCAATTCAAGGGATCTCCTAGACAGAAAGCATTGTGTTCCTCATAATGCAACTGTCTATTGCTCCTGTTGTTCTCTGAATATCAGAGAAACAAGGGAACATATTTTTATTTACTTGCAGTTTCAGTCAGCAGTGTTGGAATGTGTTGGGTTGGAGTTGGAATACTTCCCAAGAATTTCATTATATGATCCAATCACAGAGTGTTTTTATCTCTAATCCCTGCTTCATGGAGCTTACGATGTTGGTTGCTTGGAATAGTTGGAAGGAGAGAAATAGCCTATTTTTTAATGGAATTCAGCCTGGGGTTCTTACCTGGAAAAGGAACTTCAAGCTTGATTTGAGTCTACATTTATCTAGGCTCAAGGAGATTCATCGCCCTCTAGTTCAATTATGGATTGACCTTTTGTAACACTGTTGTTTTCTTTCTTTTGATGCTTGTAAATAACTTTTCTCTATTTTAATATATACCGTGGAGGTCTCCTCCACTGCGATTTCCTCAAAAAATAAACATATCAAATATTTTTAATCAGATGATACTCTACTTTTTTTGACTGCTTCCCAAAAAGAGCTTTTCTGTCTCAAGGCAATTTTGAACACTTTTGCCTCTTCAACTGGCCTTAAGATTAACTATAGTAAGTCATGCATGATTCCTCTTAATGTAGATTTGGAAAAGGTTGATCATCTCTCAAAATTGTTTGGTTGCTCTATCGGTAAGTTACCTTTTACTTATCTGGGTCTTCCTCTTGGAACCACAAGACCAAGAGTTATAGATTTTGCTCCTCTAGTTGATAGAGTAGAGAGAAGACTCTCAGCAACCACTGCTTTGTTATCTTATGGGGACAGATTGACCATTGTGAATGCAGTTCTTTCCTCCCTTCCCACTTACTACATGTGCTCTCTTTCACTTCCAAAGACAGTTATAGAAAGTATTGATAGAGCTAGGAGACATTGCCTGTGGAGGGGATCTGATATTAATTCTAGTAAGAAGTCTTTGGTTCTCTGGGAAAGAGTTTGTCAGCCGAAAGATAGAGGTGGTTTGGGTGTAATAGACCTTACATTGCAAAATAATGCCCTTCTCTTGAAGAATCTGCATAAGTTCTATAATAGATATCCTATTCCCTGGGTCAGTTTGATTTGGAATACTTACTACACTGCAGAACCTCCTCATGCTGTTACTCCTAAAGGATCTTTTTGGTGGAGGGATGTTTTGCAATTTGTGGATATTTTTAGAGGCATCTCGGCCTGTACTGTGCAAGATGGAAAATCTTGTTTGTTTTGGGAAGATTTGTGGAACAATAAAGTCAGGGCCTTGGTTTATCCCAGAATATATTCTTTTGCCAGGAATTCAAATCTCTCAGTTCTGATGTTCTCTACTTCTGATCTACCTCAGCTCTTTGCCTTGCCACTTTCAGAGCAAGCTTTTCAGGAATATTTGGCAATGTCAGCTGCAGATACCTTGGAGCATCTTAATGATGAGAGTGATCGCTGGACATATGTTTGGGGCAACGGTATCTTTTCCTCACAGAATATTTATGCCATGAATTTTTCTCATGTCCATGTGCCTGTTTATATTAAATGGATTTGGAAGAGCAGTTGTACTATGAAAGTCAAGGTGTTTGGTTGGCTACTCTTGATTGATCGGTTAAATACTAGGCATTGCTCCCCTCAAAATGCTTCCTTGCTCTATGTACTTTGTTCAACAGGATCAAGGGAAACAACTCTCCACTTATTTTTCCAGTGTCCTTTTAGCACTCAATGTTGGACGCAATTTGGTGTGGTTAGGAATCTTTCTTTAACCTTTGGTGAAATGTTGGTCACGGCCAGAAATTCATATAACTCTACCCATTTTGTTGAGATGGTGCTTTATGCTGTTTGGAACATTTGGAAGCAGAGGAATAGTTTAATTTTTGAAAACATTGTTCCCTCTGTTCCCTCTTGGAGAGTTCTCTTTAGGAATGATCTCTCCCTTTTAGTTCATAGAGTCAAAAATTCTGAGAGAGATACATTGTTACAGTGGTTAAATTTGTTGTAATTTTTTCTCCTTTATTAATATAAAATCTTAACGGTGGGGGCTTCCCCTACCGTGGTTCTTTCAAAAAAAAAAAAACATATACGATGTATCTACACACATATGCGAGTGGACCTCCAACACATGTTTTAAAGAGACAATAGCGACAACTCCCTAGCCTTTTCAGTTCTTTAGATGAAAAGATGAAGGATATGTTTACTTTATTGCCCACTTTCAACAATACCTATATTTGGTAAAACAACAAATCAAATATACCTCAATCAATGTGCGCCCCCTCCAAAATTTGGTTATTCTAGAGAAGTTTTGCTTTTAAAAGTACTACCAACATTTGATAAGATTCCAAACCAAATATATTCTAACACTAACGAAATTTACTAACCTCAAAATATTACAGACCAGAAATTTCTAGATCAATTCTACTGTTAGTAGAGAAAAAAAAGCTAAAATATTGTGGATCAGGAAAGAGAGGGATAATGGAACAGGTCGGTGCATGAATCTTGAGCAGTTATAACCTTATAATGGTGATTAATTTCGGTAGCATATATACTAGTAATTTGAGTGGTCACGGGGGGCAGCTCTGTCAGACACTCCGGTTGGTGCTGTCGTACGCCTACAACAAAAATGGATATGCGTGCAGCGGTGCAGGAATGGCACCGCTACTTCAGACGTTGCAGAGTTGAAGGATTTATCTTTTTATGTCATTGGGCGTGGATTTTTATCCTTTGAGGGAACATTCTCGCATTGCATTGTTTACATGTCATTTAAATAGTTATTAAAAATTTAAATTTTTTTTACAACATAGGTTAATACGAAATATATGCAAAGACTAAATTTAACTTCTACAGCTTGTAACAAAAATAACAAATTAAACTGAAAATAGTTATCGTACATTCATAACTATATTTATTATTTTTTTATAACTTGTAGAAGTTGAATTTAAACTTGCATGTTTGTGAAGTGATGTATTTTATATTAGTCTACGTTACCATTTTTTTATATATTTTATTATTATTTTTTAGGTGATATACATGAAACGATGGGATATCCCCTCGAGGGATGAAATTATTTTCCCATGCCACTTAGATACAAACAATGCAGTCATAGACCTGTTAGTTTTTAACACGTGTAGGAGTATGCACGGAATGCTACCGGTATGACGCTATCGGCTGTCCACATTCTTATATATAGACGACAGTGTATGTACTGTAGTATACACGATCTGATGTTCTGATCTGCAGCTGTAATTTTGCAAGAATGACGCTGGCAATGCTAGTATTGGGCCTTGTTGCGCATCCCTCAATCGTACACTGAGGCACTGACCCATCATGTATGTAATAAGTTCATTTTATGTCTCTTAATTTGTCGCCGAGTCTGAAATTCATCCCTAAAAAACAATACCAGAAATGTTGTGTCTCTTAACTTTTAAAACCAATACAAATAAAATCCCAAGGTGGTTTAGACAGCAATTTTAGCTGACGTGACGCCTACGTGGCACTTAAAACAGAAAAAACCATGTGACCCATGCCAGCACCCCCTCTATTTGCCCTCTTCCCTCCATTTCTCCTCTCTCTCCCTTGCCTCATCATCGACACACACCATCGCCGCTCATCCTCTCCCCGGCGGTGACGTAATTAACCTGCCACACACCACGCCACCACCAAAACTCATCACTACCATCCATCTATCCCACATCGTCGTGCGAGTGGCCCTTGACTATGGTTGCGTGCCTACGATGGGGACGGGCTCAAACATTAGCCATCCACCAGCCCTACTGCATTGGGAGCAAACACCAGCATGACATTGTCGTTGTTGGTGTTGACCGAGCGGCTTGGTGTCGGAGTTTGAGGCGGCGGGCGAGGCGGCGAAGCTCTGGGGGAGGCGGCGAGATTCCACATCGAGTCTGGTCTCTGTTGACTCCGCTTCCTCTTGGACCCTAGCGGCACTGCGTGTCGCGTCGTGCTCCCTTGCAACCTGCGCATCGTCGTCCATGTCGTGGATGGCACGATGGCTGAGCTCGGTCAGGAAGACGACCCTATAGCCATGTCGACTGCGTTCCACGAGCTCATGATGCGCCGGCAACTCAACTCCTCTGAGCCGTTGAGCCAGCTGCTGTTCCTCGTCAGCGCCGGCTGGCAGCGATTGATTTGAGGGAGGAGCAAGAGAGATGGGCTGACATGTGGGCCCACTATTTTTGTTTTTTCTTTTGTGACTAGCACATGGTCCTACTAGTTTTTTTTTTAAGAAAATACTAATGGTAATGCCACATAAGCGCCACGTAGATAAAACTATCCTTCAAATCCGTGACTCGATGTACTGGTTTTGATAATTGAGGGATGCTTTTATATCCGGTTTTACGGTTGAGGGATGTGAACGAAATTAAACCCAAAGTTGAGGGACGTAAAAGTGTACTTTTTCTCATCATTTATCAGTATCCAAATTCAGAAAGACTAGAATGGGCCGAGCCCAGACAGAAGATACTTCTTCCTTCTGCCAGCCCAGTAAGCTGATAACTGATAAGGCTTTAATCCTACATAATAATGGCACGTACAATGATAAGCTTGGACTATCTGCGTAAAATTTTCATGTCAATTCTGTGCTACAAGCCTGTAAATACTGAACATATATTCTATTATTTAGACCTGTACATCAAATGGCATCAGTTATCAGCTCATGATTCATGGAATATTGTATTTCTGTTATCCATATCACTTAGTGTTGAATCTCTTGAAAATAAAAATGAAGATAAAGATAAAGATTAAGTGTTTTATGTAAAACGATGTGGTAAATAATGTATAATTAATTGAGTTTTAATTATTATAAACTTGAAAAATGGATTAATCTTATATTTTAGAACAACTTTTATAACGAAAGTTTTCATACGAAACACACCGTTTAGCAGTTTGAAAAACGTGCCACTTTTATCCAGTTTATCTAGTTTTTTACACTCTGATATTTTGATTGTCTACTCACTCATATGCCATGACTTTTTGCATGACACGCTAATTTGACATTTACCTGATGGGGTCCAATTCTGGCTCTTTTTGAAAGCGTCAAGCCCCTTTACCAGCGTGCCAGTTTTCTTTTGGAAGATCTGGAGACTTTCACTGCTGATTTTAATCTTTTATTGTCACATTGCTCCTACTGACCTAATATTCTGAACCCCACTATACTCATTTGGACTCGATTAAAAAAAATGATCTGCCCACTTTAGCTTGCACTGGAATGCTATCTTTGTGCTAATTGACAGTCTCTTTACAAGATTCTCTAAATCCTATCTGAAACTGATAGGGCGGGCCAGTGCTTTGCTAATACAAGTGCTAATTAACACATGATGATAATTAACTAACTACCTAACAGAACACTGTTTTAGGTAAGGAATATGGTGGGGATGATAATCTATGGACCAAATCCGCTCGTGTTTGTTATCCATTGACGAACGAAACAAACTCTTCTGACATTTGACTGCTTAGATCATGTGTTCACACCCATTAATTATTGACGACTCAAATTTCGTTCCCTGACGAAACCGTGACACTTGCAGAGAAACAAGAAGCTCGTCAGAAGTGTCTTCATGGGTCAAATTGTACAGCGTTCTGAGAGGAAGAAAACGGACGCCAACATGCAACATGCCGTCCGCGATTTCTCCCCATCGGTGGCGAGTGATGCCGACGCGCTCGCAAGCCACCAAAAACGTTTTAGCTGTTGCATCCATCCGAATCGTCAATGCCGCCTGATGCGTATGTGTACGTCAAAATGATCTGAAATACTGATCTGACCTGGTGACAAGGAAGCTCAGAATTGGTGCACATTTCCAGTGAAGTGCTCTCGCTGTTGCAAAATTCAGTCTTTTTTTCTGCAGATAACACGATTTCAGCACCGTTTTGGAAGTGAAAATTACAGCTCGAGAGGACGAGAGGAATGAGTTGGTGTGGTCAAAGAATAGCTGAAGGGAGAGAAATTGCAGCGTTTGCACTTTGCAGGTGCAAAGAAGGTGCGTTGTTTCTCTCAGAGAAGAAATTAAAAAGTGCAGAAGTGCTCGAGATTGAAAAGGGGATCGAAGCCTATGACCACCACCTGACGACTGCATTTCTACCACTATTATTACAGCACTGTTACTTCCACTAATCCAGGCACTTTAATTAGTAATCTTTGGTATATATTCTGCTGTGGCTGTCTAATGCTCCCATCACCAATCAACTATCCATCAATCTCCCTTGCAACTTACCACTTTCCAATTGCTTTAGGATACAGAGATAAGAGGAAGTTTCGGCGTATGGATTGGGTAATGATGGCCGACCAATCAACCTGTGCCTTTCAGAATGCCCCAATCATGAGCCGCCATCTTTTTGTGCAACCCTCCGTGAAATCAACCGTCTGTGATTTGATATCGGCTTAGTGGCTGTTTCTTTTGCTAATTGATTTCCCCTACCTCCGATCGGTAATGGACCTAGAGATTAGAGAATAACCGCCAGTAGTAGAAAATAGCGTACAAGCAACCCATGATCTTTATAACAACGTGAACAAGATGGTAGGAAACCATCTTAAACTTGCTTCGCATTTTTCTTCGTACTACATATTTCACTTGTTAAGTTCGACCCAAAAACTTAAGCCATGGGAAAAACAAATAATTCACTTTATATTTCAACACTTATGTATGAATTGGTCACTTGTTAAGTTCGATCCAAAAACTTAAACCATGGGAAAAACAAACAATTCACTTTATATTTCAACACTTATTTTATATTTCAACACTTATGTATGAATTGGTGACAACTCATCTAATAGAATTTTGGTGTTGTTTCAGTGGTTGAAAATATAATTTTTGTAGCGATCACTTAACGTAGCAAGATTTGTGCGGGCTGCACCGCATACGTGCGTGCGCGCGCGCTGATCTCCGGCGAGACCACCAGCCCGGTTGCGCGGCTGCCGGCGACCTTGATTTGGGCTCGTTGATCAGTGAAAGACCTCATTAAGCACGAGGGCTTTTGGTGCCAATTACTACTACCAAGTCTTGCTCAAATTCATCTTTCTGTTCCTTTCGTTTACCGTCTTCCTTTTCTTCGCTGAAGAACTGAAAATTCAGCTGGCTAGACCTTTCTCATCATCAGGACGGTATAATTGGTCTCTTCACCAAATTAAATGTCAGGTGACATGACATACTTCTGATGGCCATAGGCCCATACTCCCTCCATTCCAAGAAAAGGCAAATCCTGAATTTCCGTGTCCAAGTTTGACCGTCCGTCTTATTTGAAAAAATTATGAAAAAAATAAAAAGATAAGTCACGCATAAAGTATTAATCATGTTTTATCATCTAACGATAATGAAAATACTAATTATAAAAAAAATCATATAAGATGAACAGTCAAACGTTGGACACGGAAACTAGGGTTTGCCTTTTTTTTTTGGACGGAGGGAGTAGCTCTTAGCAGCAAAGATTTTTTTTTTCACGAGATGCACGTATGCAACAACAAAAGGGTCAATACCAGCCTATCCTAGCAAGAGGGGTAACTAATACGTAGAGTAGAACTCAAGAAGTGGACATTTGTATTTTTTTTATTTTCAGTCATATCAGTAAACAATGTGTCCATGGAAAGGTCAATCAGAGCATACTACACCCCCTTGTATTTTTGTACCGATGCAAGGCACCACCAAACCGCGGCCTACTACAGTACTACTGACTGTACCAAACAAAAGAGGCAGAAGAATTTCTTTGTATAAGGCCATTTTTATGTTGCTGTTGCAAGGGAACAAGAGATGCAGCAAATCTTCCATGTCACTTTGTGCAGAAAGGACACTGCAACGGTCCCTCCTGATTGAAGAGAGACAACCTAGTTTTTTAAGCAATTTAACACTGGTTGGTGAATCATCTACCGCTGAGCCTGTCTATGCCCTGCATAGTTATGCATTGAACTGTTGATCAGTTCTCAATCCCCATGGATTGCCCCCATTTCTAGAAGCTCTGGTCTTCAGGCCATCCTGTGTGTATGTGTTCAGACAACGCAGAGATGTAATCAGCTCACATGGTAAAGATTTAAGACCAGCAGGAAAATTAGGGATAGAAATGTGCATGGTTTGGTGCATGCAATCTCTGAAAGAAACAGCACATGTGCATGATCAAGATTCAGAGCCCATTGCGATGCAGTTTTAGCTGAACTGAATATATGCATTCAGTCAAAAAGGTACCCATTGTGCTTGTCCAAACACACCAGCCATTTGATTGAAAAAAGAATCAAACGATTGAATTTCAGATGTTTTGAGTGTCTCGCAAGGATTTTTAATTGTTTGCACCAATAATTTATACTAGGCATCTTTGCATCCTTCTCGACAGTGACTTCTTGTTAGATAGCACAGCCGCACAGGCAAGCGTGTTGTGTAAAGAGCGGCCGTGCAACCATACAAATCCCGAAATGACAGGTGCCTAATACTAGCAGTGAGACAAGGTTTAAAGAAAGCAACACTTTACTATACAGTTCCTTGGCTAGTTGACAAGCTGCTAGGTTGCCTGAAATCCCTCCAAATTTTGTACCATTCTCTTGTACTATTTTGCCCGGATCATCGTCGCCAGCAATTCAGCATTCAGGTTAGCTGGAGCATTCAGGAAAACTTGCCCGTGACATCATAAATCCTTATCAATGCCTCTCAATTGACGAGCTAGTAGCATTAGATTTGACCTGTCCTTGTTTTCTTTCAAGACAAAACTAAGACATGAACAGTAAAGGCATGTGGTTGTTCTTGCGCCGGAATGATGCGAGTTGGTGTCCAAGTACACACTTGGTAATGGTAGAAATCTTGTGGTTAGGGATTAGGGACATAATAAATTAAAGATAAACTGCACATAATCTTCAGGATTATGGACAGCCTCATGTTAGTTATTCCTAACCATGATACTAAAATGGCTCAAGTAGTCCCAATTTCCCTCCACAGATTCCGTTCTCTTCGCCAATTTCACATGCCATGCGACGACTACATACACTCCTCTAGTCTAGTCTGAAAAAAAAAACGCCCATAAAGGGAGTCAAATCCAATGGATACTGATTACTGAAGCACACATATTGTTGCTTTGTGAACAAACTAAACATCTCTACTTAATGCTTAATCATGAATATAAGTAGTTTTAGCATCTCTGTTTGGCATAGCAATTCGGCTTCGATCCTAGTACCAAAATGAAAAGAAGAACAGTACTACACAACATTAATTCCCATTGAAGAAGACTTGACTTCAACATTCCAATACAGGAACCGTACATAGAAAATGCTACTACTACTATTACTAACTCAAAGTCGCACATTTATCTGATGATGAAACGCAACATTATAGTAGTGTCGTTATATACTCAAGAAACTGGGTCTAGAAAGAATCTTTCGATGGAATTGAACTATTCAAGTCTACACTGCATAATATTGGAACCGATCGAAGCTGATTGTGTGCTTTGCTCCAGTTTGCACATGGAGCACGATGAATCTCCACGCACAAATTTTCCGTTGTTTCACCGCAGCGAATACGTGTGCGCGAATTCGTCACGCGTCCACGCGAAGGCGCGCGGCATACACAGACAAATGAAGAGCGGTATACCCAACCCGGACCCCACTTCGGTAATGTTTTTTTTCTTAGCTCTCTCCCCCTAACTAATCCGGTCGGACGGACGGCTGGCTTAATCCATGCAGCCATTCACTCCGTCCATCACGGGAGGCTATGGATGGCGAGAGGGAGCGGTTCGAAAAATTGAAGACAATAATATTTCGTTTCAAAATACTCCTACTTAGTACTACCTTCATATTTTAATGTATGACGCCGTTGACTTTTTTTGTCTAACATTTGACCATTCGTCTTATTAAAAAAGATTATGTAATTATCATTTATTTTATTGTGACTTGATTCGTCATCAAATATTCTTTAAGCATGACATAAATATTTTCATATTTGCACAAAAATTTTGAATAAAACGAATGGTCAAACGTTGGTCGAAAAGTCAATAGCGCTATATATTAAAATATGGAGGGAGTATTACCCAGCGTTATCATCACAGTCCAATTTTGTTAGTTACATGCACATCATGCTGGCACTCACACATGCATCATGAATGTGTCTTCAACATACACACGAAAATTAAGAGATACTACTCCATACTCATAAAGAAAGTCGTTTAGGACAATGTTTAAGTCAAACCTTAGGAATATAAATCATGAATAACTCTCAAGTTGTTGAGTTTGAAAATGTAAAAATTATATGTATAGATTTGTCTTGAAAAATACTTTCATAAAAGTATACATATATCACTTTTCAATAAATATTTTTATAGAAATAAGAAGTCAAAGTTGTGTTTTGGAGACCGTGTCGCTGTCATAAACGACTTCCTTTACGAGTATGGAGGGAGTATATGCTAGCGGTAAATCCCTCATATCCAAATAGCCACCTTCATTGTCGTGGACGTGGGATACGATGGTCGTCCGCCTGAGAAGATATATATTTTTTTTGAAGGCGAACCAGTTACGTCTGAAAAAAAGATTTCTGTAGACCTCCTAAAGTTGTGCCTGCAAAAATCGATTTCTACAAGCATAGTCTTATGAGATCCGCCTACAAAAGCCGGTCGCAATTAAAAACCAAACAACCAATCTGCCACCCATAAGCCACTTCGTCTCTCCTCCTCCATTCCTCCTCTCCCTCTCCGTCAGCCTCTCAGTAGATCCGGCCCTCCCCTCCCTCCTCTTAGATCCGGCCATAGGGGGAAGATGGCGGAGCGGCCCTCCCTCCTAGATCTGATTGTAGGGAGGAGGGCGGTGGCAGCGCAGCCCTCCCCTTCCCTCCCTACCTCCCAGAACCAACTGGAGGGACGAGAGCAATTGCGGCTACGGAAGAGGGTTTGGCGGAGCGGCCCTTCCCTTCCTCTCCCTCTCCCTCTCCCTCCCAGATTCGGCAGGAAGGGGAGAATGGTGGCCGCGGCTACAACAGTAGAAGAAGGAGGCGGGGAGGAGGCATGCGACGGCGAAAGAGGGTCGGAGTGGGTGGCGCTGCAAAGATGATCCCTTCATCGGCACGGCGCTACAACGACGACGGTTGTTAGATGTTTCTTTTTGTTTGTTGTTTCCATGTTATTTGATCGATGTTTGATTACAAGTCAGTGCTATGTATTTGAATATAATGTATGGATGTGTTGCATGTTAGTGATTGGATTTTCCGAATGGATGAAGAAATTGTGATTTGTAATTGGCTTATGGTAGCGAGGGGTCTGAACCGGGGGATTGGGGGTGGCGGGGGAATTGTTTTTGAGCAAGAATATTTTTGCGAGTTTTCAGTCGCGGCACGGAGCTGAAGCCGTCGGGAGCATTGCGTGCGTCGGCCGGTCAGCAGCCGGATATATATATGGTGGCGGCGACGGTGGCGACCGCCTGACCAATCAGCCGCGCCTATTAGCTTATACGACCGGGCTCGTATACATGGTCAGGTTCGTTCCAAATATATAACTACGGGTTCGATCAGCTGACTATCAAATTTTACCAGATAATCAACTAACGAAAAAACAACAAACTTGAGTTTGAACTTAATTACAACGTTCTGGCTGCATGACCGTGTCGTCACACTGGTTATATATATATCGCCGGTTCTTTCGAGCCTTATTTATGGCTCGGTCGTTGTTACTGGAGGACGCGACATGCGCGCGAAGGGTCTCGAAGTCGCACGAGGCGCGAATGGTGCCGATAATCGTAGCGTGGCGCGCCGCAGAGCACGCAAACCGCGTGAGTCATGTGTACGTGTGCGCTGCCGTACGTGTCCCGCGCCCGCGCGCGCGACGATTTCGCCGCATTCCGCACCATGCGCGCCGCCGATCGATCCAGCGCGCGAGAGGGCGTCGACGCTGCGCGTCCCTGCGCCGCGCGATCGCGAGGTACGAAGCAGTAACAAAAACTACAGTAACAAACAAAAGCTAGCAAAGCTTGTGACAAGGTTTCGGAGTAAACGTTCCAAAGACACCGACCGGCACCGCCGGCCGGACGATGTACCGGACAGATGGCTGGCGAGCTCGCGAGCGGTTGTTAGAGTCAAAACCTACGACTTGAACACATGAACAGAACAGGATTTGGTTAAGTCTGAAACCCAATTCAAAATCTCGTCGTTTTCCTTTTTCTTTCTTTCTGTTTTTTTCCCGTTTTTCAAACGCTGAACGGCATTTCGCGAAACACGATTGGCAGTTTGGCACCACTCCTCCGCGCGGAGAGTCAAATATAACAATTAACAAACCGGTCGCTCTGACAGCTACAGAGATACGGTACAGGGACAACGCATTTGACAATTTGGGATGGAGCCCAAGATCATAATTCCATCTTATTAATATGCGTTCAGTTCTCTGGTGAGAGGAGAGAAAAAAAGGTTGGTGGTGTCGCATCACCACGTACTACTACTATGTACGGGCCGGGGACTACGGAGAGTAGCATCATCGTGATCATCATCAGGTCGTCACCTGCGGAATCAATGGCATCTCCATCTCTCGGGCACCTTTCTGTTGGGTTCGCCGTCGTCGTACCGGCCGTCCGTCCACATAACTACCCCTGACGTTTGCCGATATATGCTCGATCCGTCGATCGATCGATCGATCAGCGTGCCGTCGCGTGTCGCGTGAATGAACGATATACCCACGTGATGCAAGGGCGTAACCGTCGATAGATTCGTTCTTGCTAAAAATTAAGCCAGGAGTATACAGTCGTTTCTCGCTGAGATTAAAGGCTTGTCACACGTGTAACCAGGTTGGCGCACACGTGGCGTCATGACTCATGACTACACATGGCTCGGGTTATTTGGTCGTGTGTGACGGTGACAGTGTTATAGGTGTTGCACGAAGGAAGATGGGAGAGAACGTGATAGAAAACCACGTAACGTAGGCATATACTCCCTTCGTTTTAAAATATTTGACGCTGTTGACTTTTTAGCACATGTTTGACCGTTCGTCTTATTCAAAAACTTTTGTGAAATATGTAAAATTATATGCCTACATCAAAATATATTTAACAATGAATCAAATGATAGGAAAAGAATTAATAATTACTTAAATTTTTTAAATAAGACAAACGGTCAAACATGTGCTAAAAAGTCAACAGCGTCAGACATTTTAAAACGGAGGGAGTATATGCCTACGTTACGTGGTTTTCTATCACGTTCTCTCCCATCTTCCTTCGTGCAACACCTATAACACTGTCACCGTCACACACGACCAAATAACCCGAGCCATGTGTAGTCATGAGTCATGACGCCACGTGTGCGCCAACCTGGTTACACGTGTGACAAGCCTTTAATCTCAGCGAGAAACGACTGTATACTCCTGGCTTAATTTTTAGCAAGAACGAATCTATCGACGGTTACGCCCTTGCATCACGTGGGTATATCGTTCATTCACGCGACACGCGACGGCACGCTGATCGATCGATCGATCGACGGATCGAGCATATATCGGCAAACGTCAGGGGTAGTTATGTGGACGGACGGCCGGTACGACGACGGCGAACCCAACAGAAAGGTGCCCGAGAGATGGAGATGCCATTGATTCCGCAGGTGACGACCTGATGATGATCACGATGATGCTACTCTCCGTAGTCCCCGGCCCGTACATAGTAGTAGTACGTGGTGATGCGACACCACCAACCTTTTTTTCTCTCCTCTCACCAGAGAACTGAACGCATATTAATAAGATGGAATTATGATCTTGGGCTCCATCCCAAATTGTCAAATGCGTTGTCCCTGTACCGTATCTCTGTAGCTGTCAGAGCGACCGGTTTGTTAATTGTTATATTTGACTCTCCGCGCGGAGGAGTGGTGCCAAACTGCCAATCGTGTTTCGCGAAATGCCGTTCAGCGTTTGAAAAACGGGAAAAAAACAGAAAGAAAGAAAAAGGAAAACGACGAGATTTTGAATTGGGTTTCAGACTTAACCAAATCCTGTTCTGTTCATGTGTTCAAGTCGTAGGTTTTGACTCTAACAACCGCTCGCGAGCTCGCCAGCCATCTGTCCGGTACATCGTCCGGCCGGCGGTGCCGGTCGGTGTCTTTGGAACGTTTACTCCGAAACCTTGTCACAAGCTTTGCTAGCTTTTGTTTGTTACTGTAGTTTTTGTTACTGCTTCGTACCTCGCGATCGCGCGGCGCAGGGACGCGCAGCGTCGACGCCCTCTCGCGCGCTGGATCGATCGGCGGCGCGCATGGTGCGGAATGCGGCGAAATCGTCGCGCGCGCGGGCGCGGGACACGTACGGCAGCGCACACGTACACATGACTCACGCGGTTTGCGTGCTCTGCGGCGCGCCACGCTACGATTATCGGCACCATTCGCGCCTCGTGCGACTTCGAGACCCTTCGCGCGCATGTCGCGTCCTCCAGTAACAACGACCGAGCCATAAATAAGGCTCGAAAGAACCGGCGATATATATATAACCAGTGTGACGACACGGTCATGCAGCCAGAACGTTGTAATTAAGTTCAAACTCAAGTTTGTTGTTTTTTCGTTAGTTGATTATCTGGTAAAATTTGATAGCCAGCTGATCGAACCCGTAGTTATATATTTGGAACGAACCTGACCATGTATACGAGCCCGGTCGTATAAGCTAATAGGCGCGGCTGATTGGTCAGGCGGTCGCCACCGTCGCCGCCACCATATATATATCCGGCTGCTGACCGGCCGACGCACGCAATGCTCCCGACGGCTTCAGCTCCGTGCCGCGACTGAAAAACCGTACACGTGATGCCGTGACACCACTGCCCCGATCGAGCTTGACCGTGGACGAGATCACGCACATAGCAACGCGACGGCACACGGCATCAACACATCCGCGCTCGCGTACACACACCACGATGACGAGCAGGTGGTTTTATCGGCAAACGCACGCAGATCGAGTCCGTATATGAAGAGGTGACGACGAGACGACAGCAACCAGAGCGAGCGGCCGGGCGACCGATGCTATCCGGGGGAAACGCCACGGCATGCGCGACCGGCGAAAACGACGACGGGGTCGATCATCGCCATCATCATCGCGAAGCCAGCGAGAACTAAATTAAAACGGGTTCGATCGCGTGCATTATATGGTTAAATTAAGATTCCCTGCAGGTGAGCGAAACGATATCGAGTTGATGCAGATAAGGCCATCGACCGTAGCAGCAGAGAACGGATCACGCACATGATCCAGCTGCACATATCAGCAGCCGTCAGCTTACCATTGCCCTTGGAGTTGCTGCAGGAGAAGGTCAGAAGGGTGTGCCAGCTTTTGTCATGCAGGTGAAGACAGAAGAAGGAACACAGTTTCGGTCCACGTTTTGCACCTGTTAGGTCATGAGTCTCTGACGAATTGTGTCACATTTTTTGGTTTGGTCTGCCCAGTGTGGATCCCAGGTATATAATTTACAGGTGGTAGTAGTAGTTTCTTCGCTAAAATTAGCACATAACACTGTGTGTGTTGGCTACCTGTGGCTAACCGACTCTAGGGCTGTACGATATACTATTATGCTACTCGTAAGTAGAATATATGTATTTTGAGAATATACGGATAAGTACGTAGAGTGGTTCAAGCAAATAATGTCATTATAGCTGTCGAAAAAACTGCCACGACCCACGAGCATCAAATCAGTTGCGACGTACTACTACAGTACAAGGCTTTATGTGGAAGCCGTACCCTCTTTACCGTAAGCGCAAAATTAATATTTGCAGTCCGAATTAGGTATTTCTTAATTTATTTTCAAGACATTAATCTGGTTACATACTGATCACGGATTCAGATGAGGTGCAATTACAACGGTGACTGCACTTAAAACATTAGACATAATCTTATCTATCTATTTTTGTTATCGAGATCTGGTGCTACAATAATAACATAAATAACCTTTGGTACAATGTTTTGCTATGAACAGTGCGATCCACTAATCACTGATGTTAAACGGGAACGGCTAAGGGCATGTGCCGAGGCAGCATCAGACCGATCGAAAACGCGTTAGACATGCCAACGCGCGGCCGAGCAAACTGTAGATCAGGGTTGCAGCTAAGAATTAGAGGCCCTGGTACGAAATGTGTAATGAGGCTTTAAAATTTGATAGCCAAATCCTCATGATACAATAATCAATCACGATGACTGTGTTCTTTTGGAGGGGTTGGGAACCCCTCCACTCCACGAGGAAAACGGAGCGATATATTATCACATGATTAATTAGATATTAGCTAAAAGAATTTTAAAAATAGATTAATATGATTTTTTTAAAACAACTTTCCTACATAAACTTTTTACAACACGTTTAGCAGTTTAAAAAGCGTGTCTGCGAAAAACGAGCGAGGGGAGTTGGGAACATATGTGAAAGAACACAGCCTAAGCTGTATTTGGGAGAAAAATTTCCAACCTTGCCTTCTGACATAGAAAACAAAGCAAGCAATTAGAGCGAGATTAATTAAGTATTAGACTAAAAATTTAAAAATAGATTAATATGTTTTTAAAGCAATTTTGCTATAGAAAATTTTTATAAAAAAATACGTCATTTACCAGTACGAAAAACGTCCTACTTTTAATTCCTGCAGATGAGGCCGGCGGTCGAAACGCGCTGGCCGGCCAGATTGACGGCCTCGCGTGCACCTGCATGCCTGCATCAGCGCGACGCCACTGACCACGCACCCCTCGGCCTCGGCGCTGCACGTTTCTCCAATCAATCGATCCGTGCCGTGACGGGCGCTAAAAGAATAGGGGAAAGCCAGCGAGAACTAAATTAAAACGGGTTCGATCGCGTGCATTATATGGTTAAAGATTCCCTGCAGGTGAGCGAAACGATATCGAGTTGATGCAGATAAGGCCAACGACCGTAGCAGCAGAGAACGGATCACGCACATGATCCAGCTGCACATATCAGCAGCCGTCAGCTTACCATTGCCCTTGGAGTTGCTGCAGGAGAAGGTCAGAAGGGTGTGCCAGCTTTGTCATGCAGGTGAAGACAGAAGAAGGAACACAGTTTCGGTCCACGTTTGCACCTGTTAGGTCATGAGTCTCTGACGAATTGTGTCACATTTTTTGGTTTGGTCTGCCCAGTGTGGATCCCAGGTATATAATTTACAGGTGGTAGTAGTAGTTTCTTCGCTAAAATTAGCACATAACACTGTGTGTGTTGGCTACCTGTGGCTAACCGACTCTAGGGCTGTACGATATACTATTATGCTACTCGTAAGTAGAATATATGTATTTTGAGAATATACGGATAAGTACGTAGAGTGGTTCAAGCAAATAATGTCATTATAGCTGTCGAAAAAACTGCCACGACCCACGAGCATCAAATCAGTTGCGACGTACTACTACAGTACAAGGCTTTATGTGGAAGCCGTACCCTCTTTACCGTAAGCGCAAAATTAATATTTGCAGTCCGAATTAGGTATTTCTTAATTTATTTTCAAGACATTAATCTGGTTACATACTGATCACGGATTCAGATGAGGTGCAATTACAACTGTGACTACACTTAAAACATTAGACATAATCTTATCTATCTATTTTTGTTATCGAGACCTGGTGCTACAATAATAACATAAATAACCTTTGGTACAATGTTTTGCTATGAAACAGTGCGATCCACTAATCACTGATGTTAAACGGCTAAGGGCATGTGCCGAGGCAGCATCAGACCGAAAATGTGTTAGACATGCCAACGCGCGGCCGAGCAAACTGTAGATCAGGGTTGCAGCTAAGAATTAGAGGCCCTGCCGCCCTGATACGAAATGTGTAATGAGGCTTTAAAATTTGATAGCCAAATCCTCATGATACAATAATCAATCACGATGACTGTATTCTTTTGGAGGGGTTGGGAACCCCTCCACTCCACAAGGAAAACGGAGCGATATATTATCACACGATTAATTAGATATTAGCTAAAAAAACTTTAAAAATAGATTAATATGATTTTTTTAAAACAACTTTCCTATATAAACTTTTTACAAAACGCGTACCGTTTAGCAGTTTAAAAAGCGTATCTGCGGAAAACGAGCGAGGGGAGACTGGGAGTTGGGAACATATGTGAAAGAACATAGCGCTGTATTTGGGAGAAAAATTTCCCAACCTCTTATCTCCTAACATAGAAAACGAAGCAAGCAATTAAAGCGAGATTAATTAAGTATTAGACTAAAAATTTAAAAAATGGATCAATATGTTTTTTTAAGCAATTTTGCTATAGAAATTTTTTATAAAAAACACGTCATTTATTAGTATGAAAAACATCCACTTTTAGGCCGTGTTTAGTTTCTCCCTTATTTCCAACTTTCCATCATATTATAACACATAAAAACTTTCCTACATACATAAACTTTCAACTTTTTTTTTCTAAACTCCCAACTTCCTGCAAACTTTCAACTTTTTTCATGAAAAACACACCCTTAGTTCGTGCAGATGAGACCGGCGGTCGAAACGCGCTGGCCGGCCAGATTGACGGCCTCGCGTGCACCTGCATGCCTGCATCAGCGCGACGCCACTGACCACGCACCCCTCGCCCTCGGCGCTGCACGTTTCCTCCAATCAATCGATCCGTGCCGTGACGGGCGCTAAAAGAATAGGGGAAAAAAAACGGGTGCAGACATATGAGATCAAGATTAGTACACGCCTGGCGCCGCCGTGGCAGGTCGGGCGTGTGTGCTGCGCCTTGCTCGAACGTCATTCGAAATTTTGCAGATGGCACGTACATGTGCGGTTTTGATTTTTGGGATTTTTCAAAGAAGCTTAGAGTACGATCGAGAGGTAAATTCTGTCACGAAATCGCGAGGTAGACGAGGTTTTACGCCTACGAGTACGAGAGGAGAGGGTACTTGTGACGGCTTGCTAGTTGCTAGCTAGTAAATGCTGTGATCTTGTGAATATCGAGGTACTCCTTGAACGGTCCTTTTCACACCAAATTCTTTGAGTGAATGAGGTTTGTTACGCCACTCCACAGCCTGTATGAAACGTATTTTACGTCTATGGTTATAAGTTGAATAACAATAGAA
The DNA here is from genome assembly GCA_009805545.1 of Oryza longistaminata. Classification (NCBI taxonomy): domain Eukaryota; kingdom Viridiplantae; phylum Streptophyta; class Magnoliopsida; order Poales; family Poaceae; genus Oryza; species Oryza longistaminata. Next base: position 2,686,315 of record CM020180.1, read on the forward strand.
TAATCTTCAAAGCAAGAACTTTATATATATAGTTCTACTACGTATTAACAATACAAAAGATTAAGGCTGAGTGGCTGACAATAGAAAGCGTAAAAAATAAATTAATTAACATCAAGATTGAGAACCGGCTACAGGTTCTTAATTAAAATGGGCAAATCGTGGTTAATAAGTATGTAAAAATCATATTAACTTCTGTGAAAAATGGTCACATTTTTTAGAGAAATGGTCAACATAATGTAATCACACTAAATTTCATAAAACTAAACATATTTTGAGAACATCATCACACAACTACTTATTTAAGTTAAGTTAGTATCACTTAAAACATTAGACATAATCTTATCTATCTATTTTTGTTATCGAGACCTGGTGCTACAATAATAACATAAATAACCTTTGGTACAATGTTTTGCTATGAAACAGTGCGATCCACTAATCACTGATGTTAAACGGCTAAGGGCATGTGCCGAGGCAGCATCAGACCGAAAATGTGTTAGACATGCCAACGCGCGGCCGAGCAAACTGTAGATCAGGGTTGCAGCTAAGAATTAGAGGCCCTGCCGCCCTGATACGAAATGTGTAATGAGGCTTTAAAATTTGATAGCCAAATCCTCATGATACAATAATCAATCACGATGACTGTATTCTTTTGGAGGGGTTGGGAACCCCTCCACTCCACAAGGAAAACGGAGCGATATATTATCACACGATTAATTAGATATTAGCTAAAAAAACTTTAAAAATAGATTAATATGATTTTTTTAAAACAACTTTCCTATATAAACTTTTTACAAAACGCGTACCGTTTAGCAGTTTAAAAAGCGTATCTGCGGAAAACGAGCGAGGGGAGACTGGGAGTTGGGAACATATGTGAAAGAACATAGCGCTGTATTTGGGAGAAAAATTTCCCAACCTCTTATCTCCTAACATAGAAAACGAAGCAAGCAATTAAAGCGAGATTAATTAAGTATTAGACTAAAAATTTAAAAAATGGATCAATATGTTTTTTTAAGCAATTTTGCTATAGAAATTTTTTATAAAAAACACGTCATTTATTAGTATGAAAAACATCCACTTTTAGGCCGTGTTTAGTTTCTCCCTTATTTCCAACTTTCCATCATATTATAACACATAAAAACTTTCCTACATACATAAACTTTCAACTTTTTTTTTCTAAACTCCCAACTTCCTGCAAACTTTCAACTTTTTTCATGAAAAACACACCCTTAGTTCGTGCAGATGAGACCGGCGGTCGAAACGCGCTGGCCGGCCAGATTGACGGCCTCGCGTGCACCTGCATGCCTGCATCAGCGCGACGCCACTGACCACGCACCCCTCGCCCTCGGCGCTGCACGTTTCCTCCAATCAATCGATCCGTGCCGTGACGGGCGCTAAAAGAATAGGGGAAAAAAAACGGGTGCAGACATATGAGATCAAGATTAGTACACGCCTGGCGCCGCCGTGGCAGGTCGGGCGTGTGTGCTGCGCCTTGCTCGAACGTCATTCGAAATTTTGCAGATGGCACGTACATGTGCGGTTTTGATTTTTGGGATTTTTCAAAGAAGCTTAGAGCACGATCGAGAGGTAAATTCTGTCACGAAATCGCGAGGTAGACGAGGTTTTACGCCTACGAGTACGAGAGGAGAGGGTACTTGTGACGGCTTGCTAGTTGCTAGCTAGTAAATGCTGTGATCTTGTGAATATCGAGGTACTCCTTGAACGGTCCTTTTCACACCAAATTCTTTGAGTGAATGAGGTTTGTTACGCCACTCCACAGCCTGTATGAAACGTATTTTACGTCTATGGTTATAAGTTGAATAACAATAGAATAATCTTCAAAGCAAGATCTTTATATATATATAGTTCTACTACGTATTAACAATACAAAAGATTAAGGCTGACAATAGAAAGCGTAAAAAATAAATTAATTGACATCAAGATTGAGAACCGGCTACAGGTTCTTAATTAAAATGGGCAAATCGTGGTTAATAAGTATGTAAAAATCATATTAACTTCTGTGAAAAATGGTCAACATAATGTAATCACACTAAATTTCATAAAACTAAACATATTTTGAGAACATCATCACACAACTACTTATTTAAGTTAAGTTAGTATATGCAAACTATGGAGCTACTGTTAATTTTATCCCAAAACTACATGTTTTAAATTTTATATCAAAACAATTGTGCTAATTTTAAAAATTACATCATGACAATATTGTGCTAAACTAAATATTTCATCTACCCGCTTCTCTTTCACACATACATTTATGTGTTTACATTGTGGATTAAATGCATGTTTAGGTTGGCCATAACCAATTTTGAATTTTAGAATTAATTCAGTTCTTTTTTGTTCTTTGACTTTACCGCTAAGAGAAGATCGAAGTACAAGAATCTGACCTCAAAACTATGTTACATGCATGGTATGAGTCACAACCAAAAAAATGCTCAAACAAGCAGGCCTGAACGATGCGGTGATTGTAGAAAATTTTGGTTGTAACAACAAAAGATTTAGTCGACTTCTTTAAGAAAGGTTAAAGGACGACTTTCATTACGAAGATCCAACGCGAACAAAATTTGATTAGACATGAATGAGCAACCAAAGCTAGAAGGGACTGTTACTCAGGCTTCTAGACCAGGTTTGAGTCCAACTCTATTTCGTGGTTGATAAAAAACGATTGTAATATGCCCCGTGTGATTTAATAGTCCTTTTTCCCTAAATAAATTTAGTTAACCATCGAGCTAGTGCATTATTCTGATTTTCCTTAGATTGTAGTAGCCTCTAAAACCTGAATTTTGTGATAAAAGTGACACTAATTAAACATATATGTTGTGATTTGCTCGCTTTGATTTAGATATGTTAAATTTGTAGTCGTGCAACAAATTTGCTCAATTTATGTTTTTATATAAAAATATCAATGTTTTACCAAAATTTACTCCTTTTTCACTGCTTTGTTGCCTTGTTATAATGGTTGGTACAGAACCCAAAAACAAAATACTTCCGGTCTTATTGTTTTGATTATGCTTATGTGAATCGCTTATTAACAATTTAAAGGCAATTTACGAGTAAAACTTTTATATACGTATCCTTAATGATTTAAAAATAAATATTATAAAATAAATTACAATGAAAAAAAAATGAAAAAAATCAGCTCTAAAGTTAAGTATTAAAACTTAGACTTTTACTTACAATAATAAGTGTAAACAAAATAATAGGGTTATTCATAATATGGCAGGGTTTTTGGTTAGTAAAATTAAAGTGAGAAAACACAGAGCCATGTTAAACACGACCACATGTATCACCCATTGACCTCTTACCTAACTACTTGACAGTCAAAAACGTTTCATCATGGTTACAGTTAAAAAATTATAAAGTTAAAATGATTTTTAACCGCGTGGTGGGCAATAGAGTATTGTTTACAAATTAAACCCCCTTGCAAAGAAAGAAAATCAAACCACACCTTATACAAAAGAATAAGAAAGAATTCTCCCTTCGGTCCATCTCAAGCCCAATACTCACACCACCCCCGCTTTGACTCCCGCACACCTCCCCTCCTTTTTTTTCTTTTCCCTCCCCTTTTAAATTCTCACGCCCACCCGCAATCGCCGCAAACTACAAAGCGAGCCAAACTTTGCCCCCACACCCAAGGCCACGCGCGAGAGAAGAGAATTCGCCAATTCGGAGGCAAAAATCCAAGCCGGAGGAAGGAGCAGCAGGCGAGGCGCGGCGCGGCGCGGCAATGGGCAACAGCATCGGCGGGCGGCGCAAGGGCGCCAAGGTGATGCAGCTGGACGGCACGGCGTTCCGGGTGAAGCCCCCGGCGTTCGCGGGCACGGTGCTGCGCGACCACCCGGGGTTCCAGCTGCTGCGCGTCCGAGGAGGTGAAGCTGCTCGGCCGTCGCGCGCGCGCCGCTCGCGCACGACGCGCCGCTCCGCCCCGGGCGGCTCTACTTCCTCGTCGCGCTGCCCCGCCCACGGCGCCGCCGCGGCGGGCGTGGTCCGGGGCGCTGCACGTCGGCGCGCGGGAGCGCTCGAGTCGCTGATGCTCACCCGCCGGTCCACCTCCGACCTCTCCCTCCCGGCCTCGGCGGCGGTCGCACCCGCGCGCCGTCCCCGATCCACCGCCCTCCGAGCCGGCGGCGGCCCCGTCCGCCTCAGGATGCGCCTCCCAAGGCGCAGGTGGAGAAGCTCATGGGCGAGAGCCGGGACTCCGCCGAGGCGGCGCGCCAAGATCATGCAGCTGTGCGCCGCGCCAACGCCAACGGCGCGCGAGCGGCGCCGCGACGCCCGAGAGGGGGATACTGCCGGACGCCCGAGCGGAGCCCGCGGTTCGTCCCGACGCCGGACTGGGGCGTCGCCGGTGGCTTCGCGCGGACGCCGGAGGTGAGCCCGAGGTTCGCGGCGACGCCGGAGTGGGGCACCGGGTTCATGATGCCGACGCCGGAGAGGTCAGGGCTGCTGAGGACGCCGGAGAGGTGGCCGACGCTGCCGCGCACGCCGGAGTACTCGTCGCGAGACGTCAAGGCCGCCCGGAAGGAGGTAATGCATTGCTTCTCTCCAAGATTATTATTTGAAAAATATAATAATACTCCCTCCGTTTCAAAATATTTGACGACGTTGACTTTTTAGCACATGTTTGACTATTCGTCTTATTCAAAAAATTTAAGTAATTATTAATTTCTTTTTCTACCATTTGATTCTTTGTTAAATATAATTTTATGTAGGTATATAATTTTACATATTTCACAAAAGATTTTTTGAATAAGACGAACGGTCAAACATGTGCTAAAAAGTTAACGGTGTCAAATATTTCGAAATAGAGGGAGTACTCCATTACCTAATTTCAGGATTATTATTGTGTTTTATTTTTTTTGTGGTTATAAGAAAACGCACACACACTCATGCACGGTAGCGCCTGTTTTAACCCTTATCCAGAAAAGGGGGAAACAAATCCATGAACATATCAAAAAAAAATTACTTGATCTTAGCTTTTTCTTTTTTTGCTGAAGCGCACGCGTAAATACGAGAACGATTAATTGAAGTGTGATGGTAGTTATAGAAAATATAATATTATGGTTCATGGCATTTTTTTTTTCTTTGCGCCCTACTAGTAGTGTGAACTAAGATTTTTTTCATAATCTAATTTTTCAATCAAGAAAAATATTTCGTTCTCACAAACAAACAAAAAAATGTCTTACTAAATTATCATAATTTCGAGTAACAACACCTTTACCTCAACCCCCTCCCACGCAAAATTGTGTCAAAAATTAGCAAACCAAAATTTTCAGGTTGGCTACATAAAATTGCAGGTAGATGTTTATGCAAAAAAACAGTTTATAATCATCGAAAACCCAACTCTCTGTGGGATTTGGATCAAATGTTATAAAATGATGCTGTGTATGCATTTCTCAAATTGAAAAGAGAAAAAAACAACAATTGGGAATTGGATAATCGCGATTTTGAAGAACTTGTACTAGACGATTACGCGTCCTGAAGAGCATCGATCTGGAGCTGCATGGTTCACTAATCACTAGTGTGTCAAGCATGATGTTAGGCTAACGTATTAACGATGGGGCCCATCCAACAGAGAGAAAGTGTCATTATAAGGGCCCCATGTCATGCTCTGACAAAGACAACAAATGGCTATTTTCTCTTTGTACTCGCACATCCGAGCACGACGCAACACGCAACGAGATGCATTTGATTATATTTGGGGTGGTTAAAATAACTATTTCAGCAAAATCTCAACAGAGTCAGTTCATCTTAACCCAATTATTTTTTGTGCTTAGTACACCCAAGAAGATAGCACAGTACATCCACACAGTGTGTTGATTAATTAATACTGTTATTACTTTTGGAACGGACACTTTCAAAAGCTGTAGTAGTAATCAATCCAAAGCTGTCTCTTTCTCCATGAGCTCGTACATACTTTGCCTGTAGATCTGTAGGAGCACAGCCAGTTAGAAAAAGTGAAAAAAAAGAAAAGAAAAAGGAGAGTAAAAGAGACGATGCTGCTTGCTCTCGTCGCGTGAAATCAGCAAAGCTTGAGGCGTTTTATGTCGATGCTGACACGCTTTAGCAATTTCAATTACCGCCCAATCCAGCATTGGTTTGCTGGTTGTTGTCGTGGCGCACGGGACGACGCGATCATCGCCGTGTTTAGTTATAGAATATTTCTTCGAACTTCAAACTTTCCATCACATTAAAACTTTCATACACGTATAAATTTCTAACTTTTTCATCGTATCGTTTTAATTTCAACTAAACTTTCAATTGATGTGAACTAAACACAGCCCATATCACAAATCACGGAGCAGTACGTACTGCAGCAGTAGTAGTAGTAGAACTTTTCAAGATTTTGACCGGATTGATGTGAGCGATGAGTGGCAGTAAAGAATACAGTTGCTTGTCATGCTCGCACTTGAATATCTGTGGATAATCAGGGGACTTTTCTCGGTTTTCTGGCTGCTAATTCAGCGTACAATTATCCGTAGTCCAGTCGTAGATCTCCAGCGGAAAAATGTTTTTGGTCCTGATGAAGTTTCAGAAAGAGTTCTCTGTACGCTTTCCACTGCTGTCAACAGATATCCACTTTAATACTCTTGATCGAAATGTGACGTTTTATTTTTTTTCCTTTATACGTGGCACTACATTTTCCTTCTCTGTTTTTTTTTTCTCATACCTTTCTTTGCATTCGCGGGAAATGAGTAATTAATACTAGTCCTGTGTTCATCTGTGCTTGCAAACATGGAAATGACAACTCCATGTACAGTGAGATTGGTACAAAGCAAAATGTTCTTAAATTGATTCCTCAAGAAAAAGTGAAAGGTATGAGAAATTGAGAAGCAGAAGAAACATGGAATTATTATGTCATATGGGCTATGGCCAGTTTTGCTGTCTTGGCTTAAAACCCATACTGGCAAAGTTTGAGGGATTAAACCATGCCAAGTTTCTTATTTCATAACCATCAGTATATCTCCGGCAAAATTTTCAGTCGCCGTCAGTGATGTGGTAAAATCGCCAATTTGATTTATTCGTTAGGAGCTAAAAGTCAAATAGACAGCCACAACCATTAAACTATAGCTCAGTTATTAGCAGCTGCAGGCAACCGTCATATGATAATTCTAGTATTTCTTTGCAATTAACCTCATCACCATCAGTGATCCTTATCTAACTCTGCCAAGTCTTTTTCCTTCTCGAGATAATTAAAGAGAGGTCGATCGAAATGAGCGAAACGTTTAGCCTTTTCCTTCCTTCATCATTTTCACAATAATGCATTACAGTTGCACTTTGATATTAGCCTGTTACTTGCTTTCTTGCTTAATTTCTCCCCACGCTCAAAATCCTGACCTGTCGTTGTCTCCCTGACCATGCGTATACCGATTAACAATGACAATTGGTCTAAAGAGGATTATTATCAGTTTATCATTCGTCGCTTTTGCTGACGGTTTCTGAACTAATCTTTTTTCTTTTCTTGTGGTGTTTCAGAAGCGAACGAGGTTCGTGGCGATGCCAGACGAGATAATAGCATGACAGAATTTTCTGAAAATATGAAGTGTAATGAATCAATCAATCAATATATATATATAAATATATTGGAAGAAGCATGTTGGTTTCAGCCAGAGCCAGAGCCAGAGATGACTGGAGCTGCTGAGCCCGATTTGCTTCGGTCGTTTTCGTTGGGACGAAGACGAAGACGAAGCCGCCGCCGGTTTCCTGCCTCGTTTCACACGATCGACATGGAGTATTTTTTTTTTCTTTTCCATTTTTCACGATGTTTTCAGATAGGGTAGACATGGTATACTGCTGTGTAATGTATATGCTGAAACTGTGATGCTCTCGCCATGATCTGTTGCAGTAGTTTAGCTGATGCTTAGAGGAGAAAGTACTACGAGTAGCTCTACGTATAAAGATACATTACTTTTGTGCATAGTGTTAGAAAAAGTGCCAACAAAATCGATGATCATCTCGTGTTGCTCTTGTTCGGCTCCGTTCTGTTCTGGCATGTGTGACCCAATCTATCATGGCTCTGTAAATATTTGGTAAGACAAAACGGCTTTGTAATCTGTTACTTGCTTGATGGATTTTTTGTTCTTATTCATAACAACTAGCTGGGTGGCCCGCGCAATTGCGCGGCTAGCACCAAAACAAAATGATATATTTTTTAGTATGATTTTACTTAAAATTTATTAAATAGCTATCTCATTGTCTGAAGACTTTAAAAGACCAAACCTTATCATCCTCGTGTTTCTAATTATATAGTTTTTAAAAGTCACACCAGTTGCTACCCCTTATGTCATCTCCTTCTTTATTTGCTTGCTCGATCTACCACTAATTCTATTCATTCTTCTTGAAACCTTTAAAAATTGGATTTTATAGTTTTTAGAGTTTATTGTCACGTTGGGTTTCGTTATTTATAATTTCTAGATGTCCTGTCAAACGTTGCCATTATATTCCTCTACGACCCGTCCACTATTTCTTTTCTTTATTGTTATTGAGATTTTAAAAATCGAACATAATTATCGTTTGGGTTCATTTTTACTTTCTAGAAGTCCCGCCAAATCATCAGTGGCTTTGCCATTGTACTCCTCTACGGCTTGCCCGCTGCCTCCCTTCTTTATTGTCATTGAGATTTTAAAATTGAACATGATTATCATTGGTTTTTTATTTTACTTTTTTGGAAGTTCCGAACATTTAAAAATTGGACTTATAGTTTTATTTTTTTATAATTTTTAGAAGTTCCATCAAATGATGCCACTATGCCCCTCTACAGCCCGTCCATCGCCTACACTTTATTGTCATTGTGATTCTAAAAATCGAACATAACTATCGTTGGAATTCATTTTTTATTTTCTAGAAGTCCCGACAACCGTCGGCAGCTCTGCAACTATACTCTTATACACCCCGCCCGCTGCTTCTCCTTTTTATTATCATTGAGATTTTAAAAATCGAATATGATTATCAATAGGGTTTATTTTTTTTACTTTCTAGATGTCCCAGCAACTGCTTTACTTGTTTGCTTCAGGCCTGCCTAGCGTCCCTCCTTTTAATCGTCATTAGGATTCTATTTGGTGTTTTATTAACAATTTTTATATGTCGTATCAACCGCCACCACTCTACTTTTTTATAGCCATGTTACTTAATTTATCTCGTCATATGTTTTAGATGGTCTTTTCTTTCAATCGTCTTTGTTTTTATCATAAATTTTAGTTATTTATAAATTGTATTCCTAATTAAAATCTTATTTTTCTTTTTCTAATTTCAGAATTTATTTTAAAAAAATTAGTTAATACCGAATTGTGTTCTTTTAATGTTTTTATTTTTTATTTTCAATTTCAGTTGTTTCAAAATTGTATTCCTACTTGAACTCTCTTTTAATTTTTCTAGTTTTGGATATTATTTTATTTTTTATTCGATATTTTAATTAATCTCGTATTGGGTTCTTATATGGATTCTTCTTTCAATATTGCTTATTTTTAATT
>CM020180.1:2695819-2712100 GCA_009805545.1 Oryza longistaminata
AATTGTATTCCTACTTGAACTCTTCTTTTATTTTATTTTGCTAATTTTGGATTTATTTTTATTTTTATTCTAAATTTTAATTAATCTCGTATTTGGTTCTTATATGGACTCTTCTTTTAATATTCTTTATTTTTAATTCCGAATTTCAGCTATTTTTAAATTGTATTCCTACTTGGACTCTCCTTTTCTTTTCTAATTTTAGATTTTATTTTATTTTTATTTTGAATTTTAATTAATCTCGTATTGGGTTTTTATATAGAAACTTGTTTCAATATTGCTTATTTTTAATTCTGAATTTAAGCTATTATTAGATTGTATTCCTACTTGGACTTTCCTTTTCTTATTTTTTCTTTTTCTCTAATTAATGTGGAAATTTCTAGCCTCCACAGCGACCGTGGTACCTTCTTTTCGAGCTGTCTTAATAATATAATATATAATAGATAGATTATTGAATGACGCCATGCGACCAAACCCAATTTCGGCACACATCGAGAGAAAAATGACAATATCCTGTATAGTTTCCTTGGGATGTGATACCATTAATAAAGTTTAGGTCAGCCTGAGGCCTACCAATAATTGTGTAGTCCTCTTCAAAAACTACCCGTGCTGTTGAAAAGGGATTTTTTATATTTGTTTTTCAAATGTTTCAAAAAAATAAATTCACATTTCAAAGTTTTATATAAACTAGAAAAAAAAAACCTGTGCATTGCAACGGGTGAAGGGTAGTTTAATCTTATTATTGTTCACTGTGAGAATTCGCTTGGATATATATTTTTCTAAAAAATCATATCAAGTTAGCATGCGAGTTTTTTTTAAAAAAGATTTCTTATACAATATTTTCAAAAGCGAACAAACTTAAAACCCGACTCAAATATAAATATGTATTTTCAAAAAACCGACTCAAATACGGATATGTATTTCCAAAAGCGAACAAACTTAAAAACCGACCCATACATGGAACCGGCAAAAACATCTTTAATTTTTATAACAATAGAGATATACTCCTCCTGCCCTATTGTAGGACAAGGCATAAAAATCTCTCTACGGTAGAACAGTATATGTGATGTACCCCGTAAGAGGGCGTGCCATGGCAATTTCGCAGGTTGTCCCCTTCCAGTGAGGGTGATTTATCATCGGGAGGGGGGTGCTTGCAAAATTGTCATGGTACGCCCTATGCATCATCAAACTATTGACAATGTCATCAAAATAAGTCGCCCTACTAGAGGGCGTGAATTGACACAACGCGTCGTCCCATCTTGTGTCACGTCACATAGCACGCTCTATGTACGGTGATTTATATGCCTATAGGGTGGGATGAATATATTTTTACAAAACATTAAAACGGTAATTTATTTTTTAAATCTTTTAAAAGATAAATATAAATAAAAAAATTCGTTGAAAAGGAACATATGTGCCGGGCCTGATCATCTTCCTCACCGCTCACGGATGAAACGTTTAACTGGGCCGCTTAACTGGAGCAGCAACCATACGTGATGCCGCCGCGTGCGCCTCATCTCCCAATCACCACCTCCTGGGCCGAGTAAACACAAGGCCCCCTGCTTGTCCGGGCCGAACAGCGCATTTCGCCGAGCAACTCCGCCGTGGCCATGGAACCACATCCCATGAGGTCGTGGATAGTAGAATTAAATTTGAAAATATACAATTTTTTTTTCAATATTTTTCGTTTATATACTGCATAGGAAACATTTGCACAAATATTTCTTTCCGCACAACGGGGACACGGGATCGAACGGTGCCACGCTTCTATTCCGTGGGACCGGCGGTCGCGCAGGACGGGTGTGCGGCACCATCTCGCTCCTACAGCCCAGGAGAGCGGCAGCTTGGCGGAGGGCGGCACCAAGCGGGACGGAGCCGGTCGCGCGGCGCCATGGCGCAGGACCGTGCTTCCCGTCCCGTCCCGCGCGTGCGCGTGTCGCGGATGCAAGCATCACCTGTCAAGCACGCACGCACGCACGCAGTTGATCCAGTCAAACCCCACAATACATAAGCACTTGCTTAGCTTATTAATTATTCCATCCTGATCTCCTCAGCTCCATCCATCGATCATTTCCAACCTAATTCCTCGAGAAAGTACAAGCTAGCTGGTTAGTCATATTGTTAATTTTGGCCTCCGTTAGGTCTATAATTAATCCAGACACAACCAGCTGCACTGTTTAGCGTGGTGGAGGGCTGTTGCGCGGCACTGATGCGCCGGACCGAGCCGCCGCTGGGGCCACCCCCGCTCCGCCGGATCGCCTCGCGAGCCGCGGTGGTGCGGGACCGCCCTCCAGCGAGACCATGCGAGGCGGTGCCGCACGGGCGTACTGGGCGACTGCCAGTCCCACGGAATAAAAGACGCGCACCTCCCCGGCCCGCATCCCCATTACATGGAGGTGGTTATTGTGCCAATATTTTTCATGCATGTATATAAACGCAAAATATTGAAAAAAGGTATATTTCTAAATTTAATTCGTGGATATTACCCATTAGACTGAGGTACAAACTAGTTCTTACCTATTAGACATATGGTAATACGGTAGTGCTTTGCAGCAGAGGCCTGAAGACCGATTCTTATGATGGTCGAGGTGCTACTATCAAACCATGCACCCCAAGCCATCCTAAAGCCATTTTGAGAATCTTGAATAAAGAGGGGAGGTGTATGTCCAATTCCAACATAAGCCAACCATTCCATATCAAATAATTTTATAACTAGAATTCAATATGCTCAAGGATGATGCGACTTGCCTTGCTAAGAGAGAATGATCTTCCGACACCTTCGGCGATGACCGAAACAGCTTCGGGAACCTCCGGCAACGACAGGCACGCTACGCAGACCAGCACACAACGCAAAGCTAGAACCCTATAAATAGGGACATTTAACTTTGGGCGCATTTTTAAGATGTGGCAATTAATTTTTGCCACTCGTTGTCTATGACATGTGGGCCATCATGTGTTTATGACATATGGTCCAGTGGCAAATCATTTATCACCATCCGTAAGAGTGGCAAATAATTAATTAATCCCTATAAAGAAGCAATAACAATACATAAAAGAAAAGCACAAGGTTCTTTTAGATCATACCTAAAATTTAGAGACTTGAACGGGTCGCATTCAGAGTTCGTATGACCAAGATATGTGTCATCGAAATATAGCTGTTATCTGGAGATTTACGAATTGTTGTAATTAATTTGTAACTATAAAACTATATGTAAGCGCTAGCCCAAAAAGAAAGGAATGCTGCGCTGTTGATATGTGGAGCCCACATGTCAACCTAAGGGACCACGGTGGACCAAGTGTACAGAGACGGTCCATGGGTCGACCACAAGCGGACCCCGTGTGTCAACCGAGGTGAGTGGCCGACAAACAGACCCCACTAGACACCATGCGGGCTGCACACATGGAAACCACGCGGCTACCCGATCAGGCACACTAACACCGGTCACCCACACACGTGCACACAAACGATTGCCATCACCGGTACGCAGATACCGGGGCCGACAACCGCCAAAATAGGCACGGTGGCGACACCGAAATGACGAGGAGGGGGCAGTGAGGGGAAGGGTCTCACCATAAAGGACGAGGAGCAGAATGACGACGACGAATTGACACGTCAGAGACGCTCGGGGTAGACCCGGCGCGATGAACGACGCGACGACTAGGAGGCGACTTCGGCGGTGACCCTAGGACGGTGCGAGACAAGGCCGGCGTGCGCTTGACGACACGGAGCCGAGGATGAAGACGACGAAGGCACAACGGCACACTTGACAAAACGGGAATGGCGGCGGGACGGCTTGACGGAGGACAAACGCACGATGAGGAGGCGACGATGGCAGGGAGGCGAGGACAGCATGGAACACGCCGCTGCGATGCCGACGACGGTGGCGGCGCAGCGAGATGATGAGCCGGCGACGGGAATGGCCGACTGAAGGGGACGTCAACAGGGACGAATGGTGCACACACGACGATGAACCACAGTGGGATTGGCGCGAAGGGGAGGTGACGCCGAGGGACCGCCTGCCGCTGAGATGCCGGAGGTGGTAGAAAGTGCGCCAATAGGCGCACAGGGAGAGGAGGAAGGGCTGATCGAGGAACTCCAGCGAGGATGGCATGGCGGCGACGTGCGACGGCTTCCGGACCAAGGCGAGGCTTGGCCGAGGGAGAGTACGACGTCGCAGTACGGGGAAGGTGACGGGGCAGCCGACCGACGCACGGGCGGCTTGAGGCGGTACAATGATGGCAACGCCACTGGACGTCGACAGATGAATGACGCGACGACTAGGAGGCGACTTCGGCGGTGACCTAGGACGGTGCGAGACAAGCTGGCGTGCGCTTGACGACACGGAGCCGAGGACGAAGACGGAAGGCACAATGGCACACTTGACAAAATGGGAATGGCGGCCGGGGACGGCTTGACGGAGGGACAAACGCCACGATGAGGAGGCGACGATGGCAGTGGAGGCGAGGACAGCATGGAACACGCCGCTGCGATGCACGACGGTGGCGGCGCGCGAGATGGTGAGCCGGCGAGGAGGAATGGCCGACTGAAGGGGACGTCAACGGGGACGATGGTGACGACGACGATGAACACCAGCGGGAGGGCCGAAGGGAGGTGACGCCGAGGACGACCTTCCGCCGTGCGATGCCGGAGGTGGTAGAAGTGTGGCCAATAGGCGCACGGGAGAGGAGGACGGCTGACCGGAGGAACTCCAGCGAGGATGGCATGGCGGCGACGTGCGACGGCTTCCGGACCAAGGCGAGGCTTGGCCGAGGGAGAGTACGACGTCGCAGTACCGGGGAAGGTGACGGGGCAGCCGACCGACGCACGGGCGGCTTGAGGCGGTACAATGATGGCAATGCCACTGGACGTCGACGAGGACACCCGTCGGTGAGCTTCGGACGAGGAGACGGTGGAGGCCGGGGAAGAGGGCGGCGTTGCAGAGCCAAGGGAGGTGGTGGAACGTCGGCCGGTGCCGGGGTGCAGCGGCAGGGGTGGCCGAGGCGGCCGGGTGCCGGGGGAAAAGAAGGAGGAGGCAGAGAGTGGTGGTGTGCCGCGCGGGGAAGCTCGGGAGGGAGGCAAAACGAGAGAACGCAAGGAGTGGGTTCCATTTTTACGGAGGGGAGCGAGCTGGCCACGGGAGAGGGCGGAACAGCGGTGGGATCCTATGGCCCGGCGGCTAAATCCGGAACGGGGTGGCCAGGAATGGCGCGGCCGTTCTGGTTGATTAAGGGCGCGAATCAAGAAGGAATTAGGGGGAAAATAAAGAGGAATGAAAGGGGATTAATTCCCCCCAATCAATTTTGAGAGAGATGACTTGAATGGGGCGAAATTTTGGGAGGAATTGACGGTAGGGGAGCCAGGCGGAAGGGGGACGATGACCGGCGAATGGGCCCCACAGTAAGGCGCGCGGTCAACGCGCGTGCAGCGCGTGTGAGGGGAGCGGCGACGGCTAGGGTTTTGCGGCGAGGGAAAAATATGTCAAACGGAGGGGTAAGGGGACTTAAATAGGAGGGGGTGGAATTAGAGAAGGTTTAGGTTAGGTGGGGCCGGGCGGTGCGCGAGGAGAGGGGGACAGCGGTAGCCGGCCGAGAAAGGGAGGGCACGCATGCCGCGGCAGGGAGGAGGGGGACTAGGCTAGGGTGAGGGGGATATGGAATAGGATACGGATAAGAAAAGGAAAGGAAAACCAATGCGGTGCCATTTCGGGAAAGGAAAAGTGTTGACGGTCATTATCGATCTGTTTCGACCGTCAATATCACTAAAACAGGAGAGAACTAGTGATGCGTGCAATGCATAAATATATTAGAACAATAATATTCCACTAGTATTAGGTTTTCTAACCTTTTGCAGAGAATGATCATAAAGTGGAGGAGAATTGACATCAACTCAAACAATAAATCAATCGGACGATGTCGAGAACCAGACTTAAGCATGAATGGGCCAAGAACTCAGAATTGACATGACAAACTGGGCCAAAATTCACAAGTCGGCGAAGAGAACCAACAGAGGAGGCCGCCAGCCGAAATTGGGCTGGATCGGGCCAGCCCCAGGTTCGGCCGAACCCTCCTTAGCGCCATCCGATCCAGGGCTTCGCTTGGACGGTGTGGATTAGCCCCCAATGACGGTTGGAGGGCATTTCCGACCATTCCAACCGCCATAACCGTCATTGGGAGGCTATAAAAGGAGTTGCCATTCTCACTTCACTCACACACCTCAAGCAAGAGCTCTCTCATTCCTCTCAAGTTTAGTTTAGTAGTATCTAGCTGGTGGAATAGAAATAGAATAGTAGTCAGGAGTCCAGAAGCCTTCGGAAGAGTTCGGGTATGGCTCTAGCAGCTTTCCTTTTCTCTTTTATAAGCTTTGTACTTTTATTAGAATACTCTTCTATATACATTTATGGTATTGAAATACTTTCCGAGTATATGAGTACCTACTTTACATTATATTCTTGTTATACTAAATGTACGGCTAGCTTATCTGGGAGATGCTTTGGTGCGGGTATAGTGTTTACTTATGCAATTACTCTATGTCATGATGATGATATTAGAGTAGTATTTGGTAGTTTAGACGTGGTGTCTAGATTACGGGATATCAATATTTGGGGTTATATATTGCGGATGAGAGGTGGGCTGCTGATGGTGACAGCTCAGTATGGGTATTCCTCCGCGCCTATATATAATCCTAAGTTAATTAAATACTCCTCCGTATTTAGCCCCGGTTAGATGGTCATGACGGGCTGTCGTAAGGAACTCGGCGGTGAGGGGTGGCTTCTCGAAGTACCAGGAGGGCATCGGATAGAGGGTATTAGCTAGTATATCAGTTAACTAGAATATAT
This sequence comes from Oryza longistaminata, assembly GCA_009805545.1. NCBI lineage: Eukaryota > Viridiplantae > Streptophyta > Magnoliopsida > Poales > Poaceae > Oryza > Oryza longistaminata. Next base: position 2,702,653 of record CM020180.1, read on the forward strand.
GTATACTACGTATATTAGAAGTGTAGCAATAGATTTCCTTTCTCTTTTCTTTCCACTTAGCTTAGATAAATTATTATGAGGATGAGTAGTAATGTTTGTGTGTCACTCTACCCTTGGATTATCTTAACCCCTGCTTAGAATATGATTTTCACAAGTAATATATAAATTATTAGTTGGGTTCTCTCTACATGATCTTTCCACGGGATAAAATAAATACGATACCCTTGGAATACTCTCGGGTGAAATACTACAATGGTATATCCGTGCGCTTGCGGATGAACTCTGTAACCATAATATACCAGAAGTTTTTCTGCGCCATTGCTGGGAATTATGTTTCTAGTAATGTCGTTAAGAAATACCAACAAAAAGGAAATGGGACCGGAGAAAGAATAGGACTCGGCTCGTCATACAAACCGAAACCGCGGCGGCAAAGGGGTCGGCGGGTACAACAAACCGCAGACAAAAGGGGAGTGAACCGGGCACGGTTCATGACCAAAGGCGGGAAAGAAGAATTTATTTATTCAAATCCTGACATTTTAAATTAACTTCATTAATTCCTTTGCTCTGAATATTCCGCTATAAATCCTGTTAATGATTTTAAAGCAAAGAGAATTCGAAAAAAATTCTCCCTGGCCATTCCAATTATTAAACACATTGTTTATTATAGTTTCATCCTGGTTAACAAAGTATTTTCTATAGACGATTTCGCAATGATTTGGAAACTACGGAAAAGGGAAAACTCCGAGTGTGACAGCAGGCGCCGCTTGCTAGCTTGGATTCGGCGTTCAGTCATAATCCGGCGCACGGTAGCTTCACACCATTGGCTTTTCAACTCAGTGCGATATCCAATTGTGTGAATCAACGGTTCCTCTCATACTAGGTTGAATTACTATCATGGCACAGTCATCAGAAGGGTAAAACTAAAATGTCTCACGACGGTCTTAACCCAGCTCACGTTCCCTATTGGTGGGTGAACAATCCAACACTTGGTGAATTCTGCTTCACAATGATAGGAAGAGCCAACATCAAAGGATCAAAAAGCAACGTCGCTATGAACGCTTGGCTGCCACAAGCCAGTTTTCCTTGTGGTAACTTTTCGGACACCTCTTGCTTCTAACTCCGAAGGTCTAAAGGATCGATAGGCCATGCTTTCACGGTTCGTATTCGTACTGGAAATTATAATCAAACAAGCTTTTATCCTTTTGTTCCACACGAGTTTTCTGTTCTCGTTGAGCTTATCTGAGGACACATGCATTATCATTTATACTGGATAGAGTGACACAAAGTAAGAACTCAGATTCTCTCATTAAATAAATCTAGGCTATGTGGAAGAAGAATAAGAAAAGAAATCATTCCTAAACTTCTAATATACACTTATTTTTAGTTTACACTTGCTACTATATAATCATGTAACCAATACCCCCAACAGTGCCCTCCTGGTGTTTCGAGAGACCACCCCTGATTGCCGAGTTCCTTACGACAACCCGTCATGGCCATCTAACCGGGATCAAATACGGAGGAGTACCCACCCCAGGAAAGTGTCTTAGGAATATATACTAATGTGGAGGAATACCCTGTCACCATCAGGCGGCCTACCTCTAATGTCCCGCAGCATATATGCCCAAATAATGATAATTAATAATCTAAGTACCAACACTTACATTATTATCATGCCCGGAAATTCACTAGTAATTTCCGAACTAATTTGTGCATAAAATCCTCGTCCAGGAATCAGCCGAGGTACACAAACTTACAATTTAGTATACAGATTCATCAAAATAACTAAAGCAAATAAATACTTACATAAGAGGCACTTAGTCCTCACCACGAAGAAAACTGCAGCGGAAAATAAAATCTAGCGAAGCTTCAACTCAACTCCCACAGGCAGCTCAACTGGATCTAAGCCAAAGGTCCTCTCCTTCTAGATCCTTTTTCTTCAACTGAGGTTTGATTGATTATTACAATGTGAGTACATGGAATGCTCCACAAGCCACACAGCAAATATGCAAGTGCACAAGGATACCAAAGGATGGCATAATATAGGCTCATTTGCAAAAGCAACATTTAGCAAACATTTAAGAGTAGTAAAATAGTAGAGTAATTAATCATCAATATTAATCAACACTGAACAGCACACCCATGCTGCACATGCCCAACCATCCTGAACAACCATACCCGGCTGTACAAATCTAACTCCAAACCAGGAGCTAAGCAAATTATTACCAGTTATAGCATCAATAATTATTGTGAGAGGTGTGAGACTAATCACGAAATACATTGCTCAACCTGCCCATGACCACGGGCACGGCTATTCGAATAGTTTTACACTGGCTAGAGATGTACCACTGTACCCACAAGACACAGCCTCAACATCATGTCTACCATGTGTCGTGATACTGGAAAGTACCCGAATAGAGGCTGTGACAATACCCTCTGCACAACACAACTCACCACAGTGCATCGTTCCTGGATCATAATCACCCCCTTAATAACCAGAGGCATGGACTCCCCAGTGACCCCCACGGACTTCTCGCCGCTTCACAGTCTGGCACCCTGCAATGATCCATGCTATACAGAAGATAAAGCCGTTGCCCATACTGGCTTGAGGTTGGTACGGTTAATGTCTCACAACAGTAGCATGCGAACCGGTCCTTAATTGTCATGAGCACGACCTTCAAAATCATGTGCTCACAACCCACCATTGTCAAGTTTTAGTTGGCAAGTAATTAATTAACCAATCACGATTGACCATCGTGAGCTACCATTAAATAAAATCATAAGTGGTAGTGTAACATTAGTTATCCCAATCTTGTGCTAATGTTTCTAAGTATGGCTAAGCAATTATGTCTAACATCTAGCTGAACCAATATATAAAGCTCAACTAGTCAAATTATAATAACCCAAGGTATCAAAGAATAAAGTAATCAATGCAAATTCGGCATAACAAAGGAATATGTTCACACCACCCGATGACATTCGAAAATAAATACACAGTTGAAATAAATAGAGAATTTAAATATAGGATCAACATGCTCAAAGGATTGTGTTTAGGATATGTGTGACTTGCCTTGCAATAATCGGTCTTCAATTAATCTTCTGAACCACTCTGACGCACTTGCGAACCTTCGCAACGACGGAAACGACAAGCTAACACGCAAAACGAGAAAAAAGACTGATAAAAACCAAATGTTTTCGGACACCTCTTGCTTCTAACTCCGAAGGTCTAAAGGATCGATAGGCCATGCTTTCACGGTTCGTATTCGTACTGGAAATTATAATCAAACAAGCTTTTATCCTTTTGTTCCACACGAGTTTTCTGTTCTCGTTGAGCTTATCTGAGGACACATGCATTATCATTTATACTGGATAGAGTGACACAAAGTAAGAACTCAGATTCTCTCATTAAATAAATCTAGGCTATGTGGAAGAAGAATAAGAAAAGAAATCATTCCTAAACTTCTAATATACACTTATTTTTAGTTTACACTTGCTACTATATAATCATGTAACCAATACCCCCAACAGTGCCATCCTGGTGTTTCGAGAGACCACCCCTGATTGCCGAGTTCCTTACGACAACCCGTCATGGCCATCTAACCGGGATTAAATACGGAGGAGTACCCACCCCAGGAAAGTGTCTTAGGAATATATACTAATGTGGAGGAATACCCATATTGAGCTGTCACCATCAGCGGCCTACCTCTAATGTCCCGCAGCATATATGCCCAAATAATGATAATTAATAATCTAAGTACCACACTTACATTATTGTCATGCCCGGAAATTCACTAGTAATTTCCGAACAAATTTGTGCATAAAATCCTCGTCCAGGAATCAGCCGAGGTACACAAACTGACAATTTAGTATACAGATTCATCAAAATAACTAAAGCAAATAAATACTTACATAAGAGGCACTTAGTCCTCACCACGAAGAAAACTGCAGCGGAAAATAAAATCTAGCGAAGCTTCAACTCAACTCCCACAGGCAGCTCAACTGGATCTAAGCCAAAGGTCCTCTCCTTCTAGATCCTTTTTCTTCAACTGAGGTTTGATTGATTATTACAATGTGAGTACATGGAATGCTCCACAAGCCACACAGCAAATATGCAAGTGCACAAGGATACCAAAGGATGGCATAATATAGGCTCATTTGCAAAAGCAACATTTAGCAAACATTTAAGAGTAGTAAAATAGTAGAGTAATTAATCATCAATATTAATCAACACTGAACAGCACACCCATGCTGCACAGGCCCAACCATCCTGAACAACCATACCCGGCTGTACAAATCTAACTCCAAACCAGGAGCTAAGCAAATTATTACCAGTTATAGCATCAATAATTATTGTGAGAGGTGTGAGACTAATCACGAAATACATTGCTCAACCTGCCCATGACCACGGGCACGGCTATTCGAATAGTTTTACACTGGCCAGAGATGTACCACTGTACCCACAAGACACAGCCTCAACATCATGTCTACCATGTGTCGTGATACTGGAAAGTACCCGAATAGAGGCTGTGACAATACCCTCTGCACAACACAACTCACCACAGTGCATCGTTCCTGGATCATAATCACCCCCTTAATAACCAGAGGCATGGACTCCCCAGCGACCCCCACGGACTTCTCGCCGCTTCACAGTCTGGCACCCCGCAATGATCCATGCTATACAGAAGATAAAGCTGTTGCCCATACTGGCTTGAGGTTGGTACGGTTAATGTCTCACAACAGTAGCTCGCGAACCGGTCCTTAATTGCCATGAGCACGACCTTAATTGTCATGAGCACGACCTTCAAAATCATGTGCTCACAACCCACCATTGTCAAGTTTTAGTTGGCAAGTAATTAATTAACCAATCACGATTGACCATCGTGAGCTACCATTAAATAAAATCATAAGTGGTAGTGTAACATTAGTTATCCCAATCATGTGCTAATGTTTCTAAGTATGGCTAAGCAATTATGTCTAACATCTAGCTGAACCAATATATAAAGCTCAACTAGTCAAATTATAATAACCCAAGGTATCAAAGAATAAAGTAATCAATGCAAATTCGGCATAACAAAGGAATAGGTTCACACCACCCGATGACATTCGAAAATAAATACACAGTTGAAATAAATAGAGAATTTAAATATAGGATCAACATGCTCAAAGGATTGTGTTTAGGATATGTGTGACTTGCCTTGCAATAATTGGTCTTCAATTAATCTTCTGAACCACTCTGACGCACTTGCGAACCTTCGCAACGACGGAAACGACAAGCTAACACGCAAAACGAGAAAAAAGACTGATAAAAACCAAATGAACATTACACAAAAAGTAAACAAACATGTAGATCATGATTTTAGATGAATTTAGAGAGTTGAACCACTTAATTCTGACTTCATATGATTTAATTATGAATTTTACAAAATTAATTCCAATTAAAACCTATTAAAGAAAAGACTATTCTAAATTGATTAAACAATTCACAAATAATTTATAACTGATATGAAAGATTAAAAACATCCTCTGGAAATTATTAGATCGAATTTAGTAGCTGACATACGATTAAAAGGGTCAATATGCCATTAAAAGAGAGGAAAGGATCTATATGATTTTGGATGGCTGAGGTGGCGCTGACATCATCGATGACGTCGTCACCGGAGGTGGCGCGTGACCCTATGGTCGCCGGCGATCTAGGGCATGGCGACGCTAACCGAGGGCACCAGAGGAAAAAGTACGATGAGGGGAACTCACCACGGGGCGACACGACGATGAACAACGACCGAGGGGCGAATTTAGTGTTGGGGCTTGTTGGGGCGCAAGCCCCATCTCCATCTACTAGGTCCTAAGTATCCCTATGTATCTACTAGGTCCTAAGTATCCCTATGTCACTAATGCTGCAGTAGTTATGACTAGCTACCATTTGGAGAAAGAAAATGACTAGATGGTACTTGACTACTGCTTTCATGCTTTGTTTTCTCGGATGTTTTGTGCTCCAGTCACAGTTGCTACGATATGGCCCATTTCAAATTATTTTAGCTGTAGTTATATATGGGGGCAGAGACGTGATGGGTAGGGAGAGGTGTGAAATCAACGAGACAACGTGGTTCTTCACCATTAATTGCATATTAGCAAATATGAATGATCTTTGATTGACGGTCTTAGAGCTAAAAAAGTGAGATTTTTCTACAAACATAGTGATATATACATGGTTCACTTATCTATATATTCTAGTTCCCAACGTGCACCGCCTCTATATTCATTCTGGATTCGCCACTGCGACGACCGTCGATGTTGGAGTAGCGACGGGTACTGATCGACGGTGCCGGCGGCGTTTCGGCGACGGGAGATGACAACGAGGGGTGGGCGGCCTTCACCTTGCTGCTGCGAACACTGGTGGAGAAAGCGTTTGTAGTCCCGGTTCGTAACCCCCTTTAGTCCTGGTAAAGATCGATCTTTAGTGCAGCTGACCTTTTTTTTTTCATGGCCCTGTTGCTGCATGGTATATATATAACAATTTTATGTGCATATATATATATATTAATATATGACCAAAATATATATTTACATTAAAGAAAATGTGTACATGCATATAGAAAAATAGACATGTATTAATTACAATCCATTTTGATGTCCTAGCTAGCTACGATTTCGACGTAGTAGTAGTCGTTTACTCAGAAGCTAAGGCCTATGAATTGTATTTCCGTCGTAGTAGAATTCACCCTTGGGATCAAGGATTTGTTCGTTGATGAATCCCATGAGTTGTTCTTGAACCGCCGCGATAAATTCCTTGTGTGTGATCAGGTTATCCCTCTATGCGAATAAACTATATGAATGATGAAATTAATTAGTAATTAAACAACAAATCGATACGTACGCAATGAAAATTTTAATTTATTTGTACGTACATCGAGCTCTCTTTGGTGATGATTTTTTTTGCAAGGTAGTGGCAATACTCGCACACGTAGTAGGCGCACAAGTTAGTTCCCTGCTTTTGCTTTGCGCACTATAAATAAATGACAAACGGCGAGAGATCTAATTAATATACACTTGTATGTATTTGAATTGGAGATTGAATATAAATGTAGAGTATGTGTACTCACAGGAAAATTGAACTTCCGCCTAAGTCTTTCTCTCCATTTGCCGCGGACCAAATGACGGAACCGATACCAAGCCCTAATGGAGTTTAAAGCTATGATTCGTAGTAGCAATTAATTATAACAAGATTCTTAATTAACATAGGAACTTATGACAGTACCTGTCTATAAGTTCGAAAACCTTGTCAAACGTAGACTCTTTTTTATCCATTGAGTCATATACGTTGACGGTGCAGGCTCCAGGTCAAGAGTAAAAGGACCCAGTGGAATCTGCAATGTGCGTGGGATGCATTATATATGAAACACTTAGCATGTTCGTACGGGAATGAAATTTGTTATAGGAAGACAGTAAAAACTAACTCTGTGTTTTTACGGCAATAGTATGAACGTCTTGTAATGCTGCGCCTTCAGGAATGGACGAGATTGTCCTCTGTGGCTTGCGGATACTGGTCAAGCATTGCGACGTTTACTTTCCGAGGGTCGATGAATCCAGTTCGAAAACCCCCCACCGTCGGGCCCTTTGAATCTCCATTCTAAACGATAAAAGGAAGTATATATTATATATAGTCTACTTATATACAAGGACCTAATTAAATAAAGGAAACGTAATAAGAAATCTAACTGAAGATACTTATAAAATCCAGCAACTCATAGTAGAGACGTCGAGGGCGTCCAGCTGGTATAGTTCGTAGATACCCTTGAAATTGATCCAGAGAATGTCATCTCCTTGCAAGAAGTCGGTCCCTGATCCTCGCTCCGATCATCTCTCTACCGGTGGCGCTCATCTCCATGTACAGTTGATGGAACTTGTACATTTGTGTGGTAGGGACTGCAGCTGCTCAGGCTTGACAAGCGGTTTACCGAGTTCGTACATGTATTTCACTTCCGCCTTTTCTATTGGGTCAACTCCTAGCAATTGATCCGTAGTTAGACCGGTGTCAATAATAAATTCTTCTATCGTCATGTCTTCCCCGGTCACCAACGGCTCGATCTCCTGGTTTGGTTGCTCTCCAAGCTGAGGGACTGGTTTGGACTTTCTAGAAGATGCTTTCTTAAGTGTTCGCTCATAGTCCGATAGCTTTATGGCCTCCTTGGCAGGTGCAGACATACCCCTGAAGAAGTTCCTGGCACTCGGGTCTATAGGAATCTTCTTTTCTGGACTTCGAGGCATGAATTGTCTCTTGACTTCTGATGCCACGTAAGCGTCAAGCTCCTCTTGCGTGCAATTGTACCCCGGGTCCTTGTTCTTGGCGGCGTCAACTTTCGCCTTCTTCGTTGCCCTTGTGGGGGCAGGCGGTGGAGCTTGGGGGGCCCTTGTCTTGGAAGGTGCCAGACGAGGAGCCTGAGGAGGAGTCGGTGTAGGAGCCTAAGGAGGAGTCGGTGCAGGAGCCTGAGGTGGAGACGGTGCTGGAGCATGAGGAGGAGACGGTGCAGGATCCTGAGGAGGAGATGGCGGAGCCGGAGGAGATGGTGCACGAGACGTCGCTTGTCGCCCAGGGAGGATGATGTACCGCTTGCGCCATAGTATAATGGCATGGCTTGTGTCTCGTAGATGCATCTCACCATCTCCTCCAGGGTAATCCAACTCGAGGTCCTCGTACGCGCCTTCCACCAACTCAACTTCGACCTTGGAGTATCCTGCTGGAATCGGCCTGCAGTGGTAAGTACCGGAAGGGTCCGTTGGTATGGCCATGCCCGACGCCACCTTCATGTGGTGAGAGGTTATTTATTAGTAATCAACATATATAAGCAGCAACTTGCGGAATGGACAAATCTAAAATCTATAAACTACGAGCTTACCTTTATTGATAAATTCTTGAAGGAAATATGCAGCTCACACGGTGTTCGCTGAGTGATGTCATCAACGGGGCAGGTGGTTTCGTCCTGGGTTTGCATGGCGTCCATGCTCTGTGATCCTACCTGCCCCGTTGAGGCGCAGCTGCTACGATTGCCTGAAGGGCTCACCATTGCAAGAGGAATGGTCGGTTGGGGATCATGGGACCGATGTGCGGCCATGCGTTCATCAACCTTCCTTGTCACCTCCTCTTGCATGCTGAGCTCGTAGCTCGATACCCTGTACTTAAGATCTGCAATCTTCGCCTCGGTATCTCTCTTGCTCCTCATCCGACTCCTGTACGTGTGGATGTCCTCCTTGAATCCAATCTTCCAAGGAATCACCCCTTTCCCTCGTGTTCGTCCTGGATGCTCTGGATTTTGCAGGGCGAGTGACAGCTCGTCCTTCTCTCTGACGGGTCGGAACGTGCCATGAGAAGAGGCTTCCACTGCGTCCGTTAGTCGACGCACAACCTCGCTTATCTGATCGCTGAAGACCAGGGAGCCATCAACTGGGTTGAGCG